>JAOWCC010000064.1:24604492-24670453 GCA_030867875.1 Actinernus sp. WN-2022
CCTAGTTACCAAAGATAAAGGAGAGAACAGTTTAAATTATTTTAAGTTCTAACAAGCAACAACAACTTTATTATTACCAGAAAAAGAATAAATGTATACAAGAATATAGAAAAACATGATATGTTATTGTATTAAACAAGCTACATGTAATGAAAATAGTGCTACCCAGAATAACTATGGTACACTAATTGAGCACACGTTACTGATAAATGTATCAAAGGAATTGGCCATGAGTTGATGGCATAAAGTGATGATGGCGGTGACAATAATGATGATAATAATAACAATAGTTGATTGACTGTAAAAAAAAACATGAGAAAAGACAAAGCAAAATGAGAGCTAGCTAGGAAACTAGTCTAACTTACGATCAGATTCAAAGTACATGTATGGAGGGCAACATTTAAATCAGTAGGACTAATAAAATACATTTAAAGATAATTATCAATAAAAGGGAGAACTGTAATTAATATACAGTCATGTATGTAGATATTATTTGTCCAGGTTATTATTATTATTTTGCTGAATATGCTCTTCAATATTTCTCCAATTCTGTGCATGTGCAAGCTATGCAGCAATCCCACTGCCGTCTGCCACTGTCTTTAATTAATTAACAAAACATCATGACATCACTTGTTGGATATAGCCTGCGTCACATCCAAACTGAACCTTTGTTAAGTCCATCTGCGTAACAGTGACGAAAAGCTTGTTCTGACCCACACCGCGGCAAAACGGTATGCTCCGCTGGCCAAAAGAACGAAGGCTCTGCTATCAAATACAAATTACCGAGGGTTTCAACTTTTTTAGTAAATAATTTTATAACTTAGTAAACTCACAATGAATTACAAATTAAGAAAACTTCAACCTGTTAAAGTCTTAGGCTTAGCTTTTAAGTAGTTTTCTTAGTTTTTGACAAAACAGTTCACAAATGAATACTTTTAAGCAGAAATGTTAAATTCACGGCATGTTGTTTCTTTTCAGTTTTCGCGGGAAACTGCGGGCGGCCGCGCGCGGACAAGAAATAGCAAATACGCATGCGCGTGACGTTTTGCCGCGGTGTGGTTCTGATCAGTTCTGATCCGGATCCCCAGCATGGTTGCAGGATTATCTATAATCGATTCTGATTGGCTTTTACTAATGCTCATTCTTACATGTCTTGTGGTTGGCCATTCAACTGTGAACAGCCTCTTGCGGCTAATTTACATTTCAATGCATTGTGGCTTTATTTATACAGGTTGAGAGTAGCGATATCTGTACAATATCAGTTTGAAATCAATCAAGATTTGTTTGCTAGAACAGGAACACTTCATGGAGTGGAGGTCGGATGTGATGCAGCTAGACTAGATCTTTCCAAGCTGCATGGGAGATTTGTTTGTGTGTTTCTCGAAAGAGCATTTTGCCATGACGAATTATAATAAGTCCACAGGCAGCCCAATCTATGGGTTTCTGAAAATATGACTGTTAGAAGATATGTACAATGTATGAAATATTATAAATCCTTTCAAATTGTGTATAATGTATAAATAAACACACACTTTCACTTCCATGTTGTTTCCTTAAGTTTGTTGTTTTTCTTCTCTTGGAATAATTTTAGGGTGTTTTAGGAGTTTGTCATTCCCCTCGGCTTATCACCTAAGAAAGAGAGAAGGCTGGCATCTCCTGAAGTCTTCTGCCACAATCACCTACAATCTTCACCTCCAAAAGCTCACTTGTTGTCATCGAAATATCACGAAACTCCTGTAGTCACTATAAATGATAAATGAACTTAAAGCCCTGCTTGAATTTCAGGATCCAGCTATCCCTCGCCGGTATGAAAAAAATAATACTATTTTGTAACTTTCGACCAACTTCAAGGCTCCCTACTAACGAAGTTGGCACTCAGTACCAACCATCACAAGAGCCTCATTATGGTGAAAACAACTAATTCAGTTCAGATGCGATGCAGGCTAGTTGGATATGGACTTACAGAAACAGATGATCCACTAGCTTCTTCCTTCTTATTGTCACTTGTGTCTTCTGGAGGAGAATGCAGTGACACAAATGACAGCCCATACTTCTCATTCTGTTAGAACAGCAGCAGCAACAGTAATGAATACATTAATACTGGTAAAAATATCAACAAGCATACAAAAATGACAATAAATTTATTGTATCCACAAAAGTTAAAGCTGAACGTAATTTCTTTAATGATTTACCTTGTTAAAAGGCTGAGTGCACACCAGTTTTACGATGTCCCACTTCTCATCAGCAACAGATCTTGACATCTTCTCTGGTCCTACACGTATATAATAATAATTTGGAGTGTTTATTACTCGGGCGAGTCGAGTAGAGTCAAAATTTGCAAACCATTTTTTGTTTCAGTGCAGCAAGTCTACCAGACATGCGTCATTGTATGCCGCTGTGAGAAGTGATTGCAGGCATTTCGTGACATCATGTTCACTTGGGATAAAAGATGTGGATGACGTTCAACTCATACTTCTTCCTCTATACGCTGACAATACTTACAAAGGTATACGCTATTGGTGGTAGACCTACTCTAAAAGATGTCGAGTGATTTGGGAATGATTTGGTCTGCAAACTCAAAGAAAAATCTGTAAAGTTTACCATTGCATGAATGCCAATGTGAAAGCCAAAGCCATGATTCATGATGAATGCAAGTATGAATGTCAACTTGAGTACAAATCTGAATGCAAACTTGAATACAAACTGCATAGCTATGCATTGTACTGAAGCCTGAATTACAGAACCCTGAAGCTGAAAGCATTACCAACGAAGCTTGTCAACAAGTTTATGTGCACTCAGAAAGGATAAAAATATGTTGACATTAATTGAAGAGAACAAGCAACTTCAAATGGAGACTACTTATTACATAAGCTTATCATTTATATCTTATGTGAAGGTATATTGGGATTTTCTTTGCACTAAGCTTATTTGTATCTTGATTTTTGTATATGGGTTTCTCTTGTTCATAAAGTTTATGTACTACGCGTATACTGCACCACTACCATAGCAACTGCTCTGAATGCCTTTGTAATTGCATTTGATGATTGTGATGTATTTGAGAAGGCTATTGAATTGGATTTTCAGTATGATCGACTGTAACAATATGTTTAACATTGAGATCCAAGATATTCAAGTAATTATTTTTAGAAGAGAACAGCAAAATCAACATACATAAATGTATCTATGGTCTTAACTCTAAATTAAATTAGCCTTGTTTCCAGCCTTCTCGCATCATGTGATACAACACCAAGCTGAGCTCCCTCCCACATGGCAACCCTGCTCTTGGTACCTTACAGCAATCAAAATCACAAAACTTTACAACATAAGATTTGTTTGGGAAGACCAAATCCAATCACTTTGCCAGACTACGTACATCACCAACACCACTTAACATGTAAAGCAGCCCGAGTGAAAGCCCACCAGGCTCTTGTTATGAATGGAACCAGCAATAAATATTGATGAGAAATACTACAAAGTTCCAATTTGAAAGTAACAGCCCCCTGAAAATGGCAAACCCTAGCTCAAGTGAATTTTAGAATTTAATGGTCATTAATGAAGTAATTACTGTCCTCCCAAACATTGGAGTGGGGGAGGGGGGGGGGGGGGGGGGGGGGGGGGAGGAGGAGGTGGGGGGGGGGGGGGGGTGGTCAGTTGTCCCCCATGCCCATGCAGTCCCACAAGAGAGATTGACAGAAGTCATCAATGAAAATTTTCAGGACCAATTTTCAGGACCTCCCTTTGCCCCTGCTCCCAAAGGTACATGTATAGACTCACATACAGTTCTGATGATCATCTTTTTTAAGCATGATCTGTTTCCCAAAAAAGTAGCACACATCAGGAGTTGACAAGAGCAGATGTTAAATAAAACTGAACATACAGGCCTTTATGGTACTTAAATATTATTTGAAGAATTCATTTTTTGGTCGTTAATAATTAGAGAGGGGGAGGCCTGGTGGAAAATAGGGGTGGGTCACCAATTTTCATGCAGCAAATTAGAGGTCAGGGTGGGTCAAGTCAAAACTTTATTTAGACACGGTGATCTATCAGGTTAACTATACAAAAATACTAAAAGATATAGAATACCACAATTTAAAAAAATATTCTAGCGCTAATTATAATGCCTAAAACTACTGATATGTACATGTATGAAAATATACAATATAATAAAATGAAAAATCTCTGTTTTACAAAGATGCCATGTTTGTTGTGAAATTGAAACCTTGTATTTGAGCTTTGAAATTTATCAGCGATGGCGCTTGCCTTATTTGCACAGGTACATGTACATGTACATTGTAAGTTATTCCACAAAGCTGCTCCGCTGTATTAAACTAAAGCTCTTTTTGCCATAGTTAGTGTGAGGCAGTGGAAGTATCAGCTTATTTTCCGAATTCCTTAGGTTATACTTTGAGTTGTTATTCCAATGGAATTTTGTTGTAAGGTAATCCGGAGTTTCATTGTGCAAGGTTTTATAAACCATAATTGATTTAGCAATTTCCCGCTGATGGCTTAACCTTTCCAAATTGAGGGTTTGGAAAAGTTTGTCCGCGTTGCTATCATAAGTGGCAAAGGTTATGATACGCGCAGCACGATTTTGGAGTTTTTGAAGTTTTTCGGAAAGGCCTTTACTGCAATTTCCCCAGACAACATTGCAATAATCGAAGTGAGGTTGGATCAGGCCTTGAAATACACTGAGTAGCGTTTCACGTGGGACAAAACTGCGAAAGCACTTAATTGCACTAATACCCGAAGCACTTTTCTGAGAAATCATTTTAATGTGACTTTTCCAGTTCAGATTCTGATCTATGACCACCCCAAGAAACTTGGTAGATGACACCTGTTTAATAGGGACACCATCAATGTAGAAACTGGGATCTTCATTCAAATGCACTAACCGCTGTCGAGAGCCAATAAGGAGAAATTCAGTTTTTGTCATGTTCAATGTCAACTTATTGGCTGTTAACCAGACGTTGATTCTATTTAGATCCTCATTAATGTGCTCATTGATGATGTTCATGTCACTACCCAGCAAAAGTTAAACTGGTGTCATCTGCGTACATCCTTGGTTCAGAATATAATAAACAGTTGGGTAGGTCATTTATATGAGCAAAAACAATAATGGTCCCAGTATGGTCCCTGTGGAGCGCCACTCCTTACAACTGTTTGAGGTGACTTATGGCCATTGATTTGGCACGTTTGAGTGCGATCTAATAGATAAGAGCTAAACCACTGCAATGTTGAGCCGTGAATACTGTAGTGTCCTAGCTTAGATAAGAGGATGTTTAGGTCTACGGTATCGAAAGCTTTTTTCAAATCTAGGAAGACAACAGCGTTTACGCAGCCATGGTCAATATTCAAAGACCAAGTATCCATGGCTTCCAATAGGGCAGTGACAGTTGAGTGCAATGAGTGGGTGGGTGGGGCCATAGTAAGCAGACATTAGTCAACTTACCAAACATTCTGACCCTGTTTGTGTTTGAAAAGGACTTGCTCTCCACTGGACTCATGAAAGATGATGTCACAAGTAAAACCTGGTTAAGAGCAATACTTATTAATAATAGCAACAGTACTGACCAACAACTTGAACAGAGCTAATTAAGGCCCAGTTTGGACATCAAACTTTATACATCTAGATTGATTTTTTAAATTTATTGCTACACACTAACTGTAAACTAAGATAGTCAGCATTGAGTTTCGGTACCTATAATAATAATAATAATGGCCATATTTAATACATAGACAGACATTTTTTATCTTACACAGAGAAAATAATTATAGACTAATAATGTCCAAATAACCTTAAATTAATTGAATGGCTAATAATTACATCTGAGTTTACAGGGTAGTTTTTGTGTTGATAGCACCACAACATTCGCATATTGTGGTGCTATCTTGTCTCGGCCTGGATTTTGACGCTATTTCTATGTAGCATACATTCAAATACATGTATTTTGCTATTTCTTTCTGCATAATTGTTTGTTTGTTTGGAGGGTTAAAGTGCATATGAAACGAAAATTAAGTTGATCTAATTTTAAGATGCTTTCGAAATGAGGAATAATGACATTTTACGTTTGTCAACATCTCATCTCGTTTCAGAGATATTCAGGTTTTTGTAATATGCAAATGAGATTGCCTATGAACGTCATGTTGGTTGCAAATCACAAAAAATGAAAAACATCTCTGCAAATATTGGGTAAAAACTATTGAAAATTTGCACATATGTGGTACTTTGGAAAATACACATCATTGTACAAATTATATTGCCATGGAAACACTCTGGCCCCAGGCTTCCTCTACAAATAACACAAACTTCCCTAATTTCTCCTTTGTCAAACACAATTTTTTTTGGTGTGGATCCAAAATAAGATCTGGAACAATGTAGGCATTGTATGTGAGTAGTTTAAGCAATTTTTTATAACAAGGAAAGAAATTGGAATTTTATGTTCAAGGTGAAAGGTGCGTGGGGCCATGAGTGTTTCCATGGTGTGAAGATTACGGACTATAATAATATTATTATCATATTCGGAACTGGACTAGTGATTAGCAATCTAAAGACTAACTGATCGGGTGATCAATTAATTCGTTTATTTAGTGTAATTGACGTTGCATTGTAATTGACGTTTAATATAGGTTTTTATGGCGCATTTAAAAATCTCAATGCGCTTACATGGAGTATGAGAAGACTATATTAAAAAGTAGAAAATAGTAAAAATAACTATACCTATATTATAAAAATTTAAAAAGATATATTAATATAAGAAGTAATGTAAAATAATATATATACATAAACACAGACTGATATACATATACACATACACATATACATGTAGATATATATATATATATAACAGAAAATATATACATACAACATAATATAAATATTTCTCTACTATCACTGTGTCATATAGACTCTTTTGAAAAGAAAGGTTTTTTAGAGCAGATTTAAAGGCTGATATAGTTTAGTTTAAAGAGCCCGCGTATTTAGTTTCACATTTTTCTCTAACTAGCTAGAATGTAACCATAGCCCATCTTAGTTTTTCATCGTACTACCCTGGAGTTAGGAGTGTTTTTCAAAGTTTACTTGGAGTAGGAGTTATTACCAATCTGGAGTTATCCTTTGGAGCTTGTTCAGCTCGTGGAAGAAGATCAGACGTAAATCATTTTAAATAGTTTCAGCCTTGTTATCTATTTTGTATTCCTTTGCATGACCTTGTAAATTTTGCACTTATATTAATCGATAATCCTGTAAATTCATTTAGTTTTTACCGTGTGTACGTTAGACGACTTGATTAAAGAATTGCCTTGAATCATTCCGTTGTCCCTCGTGCCTGGTTGAACCTGGAGCGAGCTCCAGCCCACAACACCCCGTGTTCAATGAGCTGGGAACGCGACAGTAAAAAGTCTGATTGGTGTTTCCCAACCAAGGAGGTAAGATGTATAGTAACTAGTTAATTGGAGATGAGCCATCGGAGTGAAGAACCACGAAGAGCAGCGCGCGAACCACAGCAGAGATATGGCCATCCTCACTGGGAATAAAACCCTAGCCATAGCTGACGCGAAATTAAAGGCAATCGAAAATGCAATAAAAGATGAAGAGTCGCGGGAGAAACACGAAATTCCCGGAGTACCGAGTATTGCTTATAAAGACAGAACTAGGGAGTGGGTCCATGCAACCAGCACGTCAGAAATTCCGTCACCTAACGATATAAAACATTGCCTCCCTGCACGCGCCACCGGACCACACCCAGCAAAAGCAGCTATCGCCTTAGCAAGTGAAAGTAATGATCGCTCCGCCCACCACACCTGGGAGACCATTTACCACATCAACCCCTAATAAAGATATAATCGCAACGCAACTCGTCGAAACCCTAACGTCAGCAAATCAACAGATCATTGCCGGGCTAGCCAGACAAAGTCTTCTTAAGTGCCATCCAGATACCTTTAGTGGAGACACTACGTTATTCCATCCGTGGAAAAGGGTATTTAAGGCCATGGTCCAGGAGGCTGACGTACCCACGAAATAGGAAGTCAACTACTTGCGTAACTTTACCGAAGGTGAGGTCCAACGGGTGGTTGACAACTACCGGAAAAGACAACAAGATGACCCTGCCACCCTACTACGAGACCTCTGGGCCGAGCTGGAGAGAAGGTTTGGAAATGCGGCAGCGATAACTAATACCCTTCTGGAACACTTGAACGGAACAGCAGCGTTCGGGGGGGACAACAACAAAAAGCTACAGGAATTCGCTGATCTCTGTGGAGACGTAGACAGCGAGGTGGCCCTCCTGCCCGGGCTCACATGTCTAAACTTCCCCCACGCTATCCGACCAATAGTCGAAAGTTACCGGCATCTCTCCGCAGTAAATGGGAGAAAGAAGTCGCAAAGCACGCAGAGAGGAACCACGACGCTTATCCGAGCTTCCATGATTTTGCTAAAGTCGTCCAAAATCAAGCACGAATGAAAAACCACCCGAATATCTTCGCGGGATCTAAGTCTTCCGTGCCCACCATGCCTAGACGAGGGGGCAGACCCCAAAGTAGAAGGATACTAATGACCAATACTAAACCTGCTCAGCCGCTGAAAGACGTGCAGCCAAATTGGAGACCCTAGCAAAGGAGAAAAAAGGGTGTCCTTTTCACGAATGCACAGGCCACGACCTCATCGAATGTAAGGCGTTCGGTGCAAAACCGTTAAAGGAGAAGACGGAGTGGATCTTTAAGGCCGGGCTTTGTTTCCGTTGCCTAGCAACTGGGCATCAGGCAGAACAATGTAAGGCCGACATTAGCTGCACTAAATGCGGAGACAAACGCCACATAGCCCTTCTGCACAAAGAAAAGGAGATTAGAACCCCTGAAGAAAATGTTAACGCAAAGTGCACGGCGATATGCAACGAAGTTGAGGGTGGTCTATCATGTAGTAAGATAGTGCTAGTTGACGTATACAGTGAAGAGCAGCCAGATATAGTCACCCGTGTCTATGCAAGCATTGACGACCAGAGTAACGCTTCTATGATTAGCACCCATCTCGCCGAAAAGCTTGGGGCTAATGGTCCAGTGGAAAAGTACTATCTATCTACTTGCAGATCATCAAGGGAAGTCAAGTACGGCCGCCTCGTGTCCGGTCTGATGGTACGATCGCTACAAGGCAAAGTGTTAAAAATACCCACGCTAGTGGAATGTGACCACATCCCTCAAGATAAATAAGAGATTCCAACACCAGAACTGGCAAGGAAATTCCCCCACCTCAGAGAGATCGCAGACGAGATTCCACCACTCGATCCGAACGCCAACGTTCATGTACTTCTTGGTCGAGATGCGCCAGAGTTGCTGAAAGTGAGAGCATTTAAAAATGGCCCAAGGAGCGCCTTGGGCACAGAAGCTGCTTCTAGGATGGATAGTATCCGGACAAGCATGTCTCCACCTCCAAGGTAACGGACCGGTTCATATCAGCACCCACCGCACTAAGCTTTCCAATCTGGAAAATCGCAAAACAACAGTAGAAGATCCTGAAATGGTACCATTTCAAAGTGAAACACATTTACCAGGAGTCAGAAGAACGCAGTATAGCAGAAAATGTGTACCACACCACGCCAAATGACAACGATGTAAGCTGGTTGTGTGAAGACCGGAAGTTCCTCAAGATAATGAGCGATGGTATTCATAAGAACGAACATGGTAACTGGGAGATGCTCCTCCCCTTCGGTAAACCAGGTGTTAGTATGCCTAACAATTGAAGTCCGAGTCAGTCACTTCACAGGCCCAATGGGTTGTTGCGCACGCTCAGAAAGAAACCAGAAAGATGGAGAAAGACTATTTTGAGTTCATGAGCAAGGTGCTCGAGAGAGGCCATGCTGCCCCAGTCCCTCTCGACGAAGTTTCGTCTCGTGCAGATTCCTGCCAAGTCTGGTACCTTCCTCATTTCGGTGTCTATAGCACCCAAAGAAACCGAACCAAATTCGAGTGGTATTCGACTCCTCTGCAGAATATCAAGGTATGTCGCTGAATGGAGAACTACTAGCTGGTCCAGACATAATGAACAGTCTAGTCGGAGTTCTAATTCATTTTCGGAGTGACGACGTCGCCGTTATGTGCGATATAGAGCAAATGTTCCACTCCTTTCACATAGATCCGGGTCATAGGGACTTTTTACGCTTCCTCTGGTTCGAAGATAACGACCCAACAAAGCAGATAGTCGAGTATCGCATGATCGTACACCTGTTTGGAAATGGACCTAGTCCATCGGTGGCCACCTACGGACTCAGGAGGACAGCAGATGACGGCGAGGAGCTGTATGGCCTAGCCTGAATTTCAGCTGTCTCCTCTGTTTCGTTCCTCCCGAGAGACACGTCTGAATCCAATAGCCGATAATGCCGTCCATTGACGTCAAGGCAGATTAACAATTTAATTTATGCAAATAAAACTGTCACGGGGGTAGTAAGAGTTTGTGGGTCACAAAAACAAAGCCATTGCTTGCCTTGAGAAATTATTTGAGATCACGCTGGCCAAAATAAAAGCCTTACCTATATATATATCTCCATCCCATTTGCTTCTCAAGTGCCTCTTATGTTGTGAAAACCTTTTCGAAGCAACAAATCGTTATATTATATTTGGGGACAAAGTACAGTTGATCTTTGTCTTTCCGTTGATCTTTGTCTTTCCATTGACCTTTGTCTCGCGATCTGCCATTCGAATCGACAAAGCTACGAGATATTACCTATGTAAATGATGCAACAGAAAAGTAGAAAAACATGAAAGGATAATGGAGAATTTTCGAAGAAATACGAAGACTCTTTTACAGGAAAGAACAGTTCCTTGAAGAGAGTAGCGACATTCTTTACAACTGCGAGTGTGAACAAATAATCTATTATCAACAATCGCGCGGACGCGATGGGATAAAATGTACATGTTTACAGGACAGTCAGCCGGTTATTGTGCAGGACACTTTCAATCCATTTCCAGATGTTTTCCTTACGAATTCAAGGTCTTTGCCAAAGACAATCACTCCACTGAAACTCAACGATCAACAATCGCGAGTCCAAAGTGAATCCTGCCTTCTTCTCGGATGAGTTATTTATGATAACTATGCAAAATTATATAACATGAACCAATCAAAGATCACTACCAGGTTTTCTGGTAGTGACGTCACTGGACGGCATTATCGGCTATTGGATTCAGACGTCTCTCTCGGGAGGAATGAACCAGAGGAGACAGCTGAAATTCAGGCTACTGTATGGCCCTGAAGTGAAGGAGTTTATTCACAAGAACTTCTACGTGGACGATGGACTGGTATCAAGACCCACCGCAGCAGAAGCTGTCAAGCTGGTTAAAGATGGACTAGCCGTATTAGCCACAGCAAACATGAGGTTGCACAAGGGCATGTCAAACTCAATAGATGTGATGGAGGCACTTCCCGCCCAAGACAGAGGCAAGGAAGTACACGATCTGGATCTTCGCCACAACGTCCTGCCACCGCAACGTTCCCTATCGAGTCTCCCTCCCGGACAAGCCATTTACGAGAAGAGGGGTGCTCTCTACTGTAAACTCGATTTATGACCCGCCTGGGCTTGCAGTTCCCGTTATCTTAGAGGGCAGGCTGATGTTCCAACTACTTGTCATCATGGGCAAGAAAACGAAGAATAACCACCCTTTAGGATGGGATTACCCCTACCGGAAGCCTTCCAGCACCAGTGGCAGAGATGGCGAAACTCTCTAGTCGACTTAGAGAAGTTGTTGGTTCCCCGGTGCTATCACCCCAAGGGTTTCGGGAAAATAGTATGAGCTGAAATACACGCCTTTTCAGATGCCAGTAAAGATGCGATCGGTGCTGCAGTGTATTTGCGGCTGACAAATGAGAGAGAAGAAGTGAGTGTAGCCCTCATTTACGGACAAGCTAAGGTTGCACCAGCACAAGCAACTAGTATCCCTAGATTAGAGCTCTGAGGTGCCGTCCTGGCAGTACAAGCGGTCGATATGATTCTCAAGGAGATCAACATGGAGATCGACGACACTACATTTTACACTGATTCCAAGGTTGTACTTGGTTATATCCAGAACGAGAGCCACAGATTCCATGTGTATGTCACCAACCGGGTCCAGTTAATCCGAAGGATTTCAAACCCCAGTCAGTGGAAATACATGTATGTAGACACAAGTAACAACCCTGCAGATCTGGCGACCCATAACCTCAGCGCACGCGGTCTAGCGGAGTCGTGCTGGCTCACCGGACCCAGCTTCTTAACACAGGAAAGAAATGTTAAATCCCAACTTGGGTCAAACATGGGAATTGGACAATTCTCATTTCCCATGCTTGGGGCAAGCTTGGGGCAAGCTTGGGGCAAGCTTGGGGCAAGCTTTGGGCAAACTTGGGGCTAGGTCGAGTCAAGTTAATATAAGCTTGTGAGCTAAGCATTTATTGGGACAAGTCTGGGTAGGACTTGGGGAAAAATTGTTTCTAGCTTGGGTCTATTTCATGCCATTAACCCACGATTGGCATGGTATTAATTAATGTTAAATCCCAACTTGGGTCAAACTTGGGAATTGTACATTTCCCAATTTCATCCAATGTTGGAATTTCGTTCTATTTTTACAAAGCTGGGTATTAAATGTTTCCCAGGTTGAAAATCCAGACTAGACCCAGGACTTCCCTAGGTTTGACCCAAGTTGGGAATTGACATTTTTTTCCTGTGTAAGAGATCTCCTGAGTACGCCACAGCAAGCAGAAGACATCCCGTTCGACGAAGACGACCATGAATTGCGCAGAAAACTTCTTATCTGCATGGCAGTAGTTAGAAAGCCATGTGGCCTTGGATCGGAAAGGTTACTCGCGCTTCTCGACCCTTTCATCCCTACAGTGCACCATCGTTAACGGTAGACCCATAACAACCCTGCCCTCGGACATGGAGGAGCCTCAACCCCTAATGCCCACCATTTTCCTCACTATGAAGACTCGACCTTTAGGACCTCCTCCTGGCAACTTTCTTCCTGTGGATCTTTATGCACGCCACCACTGGAGACGTGTTCAATATCCCGCCAACCAGTTCTGGCTGAGATGGAGACGGGAGTATCTTCAAGCCCTCTAACCCAGGCAGAAATGGTTAGGTCCACAGAGAAACCTGGCTACGGGAGACATTATGCTCGTACGAGAAGCACCGTAATGACTGGCCTCTAGGGCGAGTCATAGAGGCCATTACAAGTGAAGACAAGAAGGTGAGGAGGGCCTCTATTGCTATCCTAAGAGATGGGAAGAAGAAGACACTTCTCCGTCCGATCAAGGAGCTCCTCCTCTTGGTCCCCATAAGTGCGGTACGCTAACACGGCTCATAGACGTAAATAAAGAAGCAACAATGTTTATTTTTAGTTTAAAGAGCCAGCATATTTAGTTTCACATTTTTCTCTAAGCTAGAATGTAACCATAGCCCATCTTAGTTTTTCATCGTACTACCCTGGAGTTAGGAGTTATTTTCAAAGTTTACTTGGAGTAGGAGTTATTACCAATCTGGAGTTATCCTTTGGAGCTTGTTCAGCTCGCGGAAGAAGATCAGACGTAAGTCATTTTAAATAGTTTCAGCCTTGTTATCTCTTTTGTATTCCTTTGCATGACCTTGTAAATTTTGCTATTATATTAATCAATAATCCTGTAAATTCATTTAGTTTTTACCGTGTGCACGTTAGACGACTTGATTAAAGAATTGCCTTGAATCACTCCGTTGTCCCTTGTGCCTGGTTGAACCTGAAGTGAGCTCCAGCCCACAACACCCCGTGTTCGATGAGCTGGGAACGCGACACATGGCAACACCATAATTTGCACAATATAATGATGTGTACTTTTCGTAGTACATTGTACCATATATGTGCAAAGTTTTAATAGATTTTACCCAATATTTGCATAGATGTTCTTCATTTTGTGATTTGTCTCCAGGCTGTGTAACCAACATGACGTCATAGGTCATCTCATTTGCATATTATTTACAAAAACCTGATGTCTCTGAAATGAGATACGATGTTGACAAACAGAAAATGTCATTATTCATCATTTCGAAAGCATTTAAAAATTATTTCAACTTAATTTTTGCTTCATATGCACTTTGATAAGAAATACAAATATACATGTATAATTGTCAGTCATTCGGTTCATCATATTTTTAGTTTGCTTTTCTATACTACACAGTCTCATGGCACTTTATATATTACTGACATATCCTGTCAGTGATTTTTTTTTGGACTGCTTACAGCACTAATAGCTGCCACACAGTTTACAATGTTGAATGTGTGGTTAGTGCAATGGCCAGGCTGCTGTACCGGGTGACAATCCCCTGCTCTTTTTCGAGTAGTACAGCAGGTTCTTTCACATCCCCTTCAAATACTGATTAGAAGTAGAAGGAGACCAGGCCAACAGCTTACATGTATAAACATCCCTGCCCATTAGGATGCCTGAAAAGTTTGATGTTTGAACTGGGGCCCCAATACTGTTAGTAGTAAACAATAAATAATGATTTTAAGGATATTTTGATGATCCCCCTAGTTGAAGTAGATCTGGAAGTTATTGGTGTTTGCATTTCATCCCTGACTTACAATGTACTTGCTTGATTTTTTTCTTACCTTGTACTCATGCTCACTTGAGCCCCTGGACCCTCTTCCAACCAGTACTTCAACAAATGCTGAACCATTATTACCTGATGAGCAAGGAATGAATTTAGTTACTAGGTAGACTGTTTAATTAGAGCAGGCAAGTATTTAGTTTGTGCTTTGAAGGTTTAATTGTCCAACAAAATGTAGCAGGGCTCAAAACAGCAACTTCACAATGCCCCAAAGCATGCCAAATTACAGGAATGGCAGGTGAAAATATTTTGTTAACTGCCAAAGTAAAAATATAATGGCAGACGATATTGTACAAGTTGGTTTCATTTTGTTTGTTTATCACATTCCCTCTGACATCTACTGGCTCTCTCCTTAAGATGATAGAAGTGAAGAAACACACTTGTAGTATGGGGGTTCAATTTTTTGGAGTGCAAAATTCAAAATTACAGGTCATCTTATTTGGTCTGCCAACAAAATCATGAATAAAATGTCAGGTCACAGCTGTGTTAGCTCTGTCAGTACTATTAGCTCTGTTAGGACCATGGGGCTGTTAGCGCTGTAAGCATTGTTAGCTCTGTTAGAGCTGTTAGGGCCATGGGGCTTGTTTGCTCTGTTAGCATTGTCAGTATTGACCATGGGGCTGTTAGTTCTGTTAGGGCCATGGGGCTTCCAACACTGTCTAACATGTCTAAGTCAGTGTTAGCGCTGTTAGCTTGATCTGTTAGGGCTGTTAGCTCCATGAACAGCCCAATCTGTGTTAATACATGTTAGCAGAATTACAGCTACCGGTACATGAAGATGTGAGCTCCATGAACAACCCTAACATGTCTAGGTCAGAGGCAGCAGTGAACTGGTTGAGGTAATCAGTGTTAATACATGTTTTTAATAGCATAATTACAACTAGCTGTGAGCTCCATGAACAGCCCTAACATGTCTATAGAAGTGGGTGGCAGGAGTGAACTGGTTGAGCGAATCAGTGTTATCACTGTAAGTACATTTTACTACATCATGCCCAACAGCTCTACCTCAACTCATATGGTTTAGTTAATTATGTTGGGCAAGATCTAATGTGTGTGAGTTTGGTGCTTGTTGTGGGACTATACAATATACACATTTAATAGCAATGGAAATATGTGGACTCCACTATTACTGGGCAGTAAAACAAATTATATATTATATAGGCCTGATACAAGTTGCTATTTAGAGCATAAAATCATGCTGTTGACTTTGGTTTTGAGAGAAATTATTATTATTAATAGCTATTTTAGGGAGGGTCAAGAGAGAAACTGCCTTAAACCATTTAATTCACTAGCTCACCTATATCAATAGAGTGGATTTGTGTTGCTTTTTCCAACTAAAACCAAGAAAATACAAACTATGAGTTGAAAACAGCAGCAGTGATTCCCATGTATGTGTACTGAGCACAGGTAATAATATTGTTTGGATTGACTTAGTATTTTTTACCTTTTGCTGCATTTGGACTAGATTGTTGGGGACTGGGTACTAGTAGCACTATCATAAATAGTAAATAAGTAAAGTGTTTCACATTGACCACTTGGTGGCACAGTGGTTATTCTTTAGGCTTGGACCAACAGATCCGGTATGGTAATTAGTATAGTTGATTAAAGCAATGTCGCACTGCATGTGTGAAGTGTAGGGAGAGTGGTAAGTTATAAGGGAGGAGTGAGGTAGGAAAGAGAGGGGGAGGGGAGGGGGAATTTATGTTTAGTACCCCCAAAAATACCTAGCTAAAAAAACTAACTAGTTAGAAAAAATTAACTGAAAACAAAAATTAACTGCAACACGTTACTGCATGAGGCCAAATGCAGTATGAAGACATTTTGATTTTATAATACAGTCAGCAAATGCCAGTATTTGTTAATAAGATACAAACAGTCTCTAACCCTTTATGCACCAGTCAATATTTGTAACCCCCACCCCCCACCTTGGGGAATGGTGGGGAAATGTGGGGCATTTTTAGGCTTTTGAAAGGTAATTAGGCCTGACTGGGTGGGGGATTTTCTCATTATCGATCCCCACCCGTGGGGCATGAGGTGGGGGAACCTTGTTCCCAGGATCTTCCATGCATCTAACATCACTGTGGCAAAATGTTATGCTCCGCTGGCCGAAAGAACGAAGGCTGTGGAGTTCAAATACAAGTTTCCAAGGTCTTAATCTTTGTTAGTAAATGATTTTATGACTTAGTAACCTCAGTGAATTACGAATTAAGAACACTTCAACCTGTTAAAGTCTTAGGTTTATCTTTCAAGTAGTTCTATTGTGCTTGCCTCTGTTTTCTTTTAGTTTTGGCGGGAAACTGGGGAGATCAGACACATGCGGCTCATCAACAGAACCTGCACGTGACATTTTGCCATGGGGTACGGCCGGGTGGGGGAAAGTGGGGGGCTTTGGCCTATTGTGAATTACAATGAAAATGACCCCATTTTGACAGAAACTTTGCTTGCAACCAACCATGCAGTCGTACAGGATCACGGGACTACAAGCTTTTAGGTAAGCCGTTTCTGTCCTTTGTTTGTGGATAATTACCTGTTGTTGTTGTTGGCCTTAAGTTTTTGTTTCTGTGACTTTCTTTTCATGGTTTTAAACTCAATAAATGCAGCATGGTAAACGTTGATAAGACTTTATAAGAGCAGTTTTTGAAATGTTGCCAAATTGTTACCCCACAGGAGAGTGGGGGCTTTTCCAGCACATTCTGTCCCAGGGGGTAGGGGAATTGCAAAGTATGGTAACATGCAAAATCCATGTCCCCACCATTACCAGAGGTGGGGGGAGGGGTGGGGATTACAATTGACTGGTACATTACAGGCCAGTCGACAGGGGAGGCTTGGGGTGGGGATTACAATTGACTGGTGCATTACAGGCCAGTCAACAGGGGAGGCTTGAGGATTCGAATGAACCCTCCTCCCCCCATAAGGTCCTTTTGTCTGCTGACGCATGGAATCGAGATTGGATATGCGACTCACTGAAAACCGTTCTATCGATGGACCTGCTTTAAATATTTCAACTGAGCACACAGCACGCCGTGGTCACCAATAGCCAATCACCTGTTGGATATTGTTCTGTGCAAAGTTGGATTAATTTAATAATAATATTGTCAACGGCTCTGCTCTAGAGACTAGAGTATTAAATTTATATCGCTGTGGATTGTACTATACTATATAGTCTATTGGCAAGCAGCCGCCGACCTCTATCATAACAGAAGTTTGTTTTTCTCCGGCATCTGCACATCTCCATTTCCTATAAGTCTCTGGCTTCAAGAGATTACCAGCTGGTTGTGCCTAAAAGGACAAACAATATAAATGAAGATGAT
This sequence comes from Actinernus sp. WN-2022, assembly GCA_030867875.1. Lineage (NCBI taxonomy): Eukaryota > Metazoa > Cnidaria > Anthozoa > Actiniaria > Actinernidae > Actinernus > Actinernus sp. WN-2022. The sequence goes on from JAOWCC010000064.1 coordinate 24,622,398, forward strand.
GTCCTACAATGTAGCTATTGCTCGTCGAGTCGTTCAAAATTAAAGTGTTTAAAATGTTTAAAATATAATTATAAGTTATTAAAGTCAATAGATCACAAAAACCTACCGGATCTTCACTGCTAAAAGAGACGATGTGCTTTAATTTAATCAATGGCATACTAAGAACAGAATGACATGCAGATTAATATCCTTAACTCGTGGAACTTCCTCGTTAAAATATCATTCCGCCATTCTAAATTTATTCATAAAGACATAACATGAAATCGAGACATAACATTCCCGCCAAAAACAAACCGCTTACGAACCACGTGACTGACAGGAGGCTCATGTCGTGCTTGTCACATAAAATAAATCGAGCTGTTTTGAGCAGCTGCGGAAGGAGAAGACTTGGTTCGCGTTTATCTTGCGTTGCTTTCCCAATATCTCGCTCAAAATGGCTGCCAGCCGTAGATTCTACATTGGTAAGTGTAAGCGTATGAGATTTTGTCGACTTCTGTATTATTTATGTGCAGTTGTGCTCCGTATTTTATCCACAAGTGTGACAGTGGAGTAGAATTTTCGGATCGCCTGCGGCCGTGCGGGTGCAGGCTGCGGCCTTTCGCCAAAGATGCAACACCATACACGTTGCCGTTGGTCCTATCGGTGAAATCAGTTCTATGAACTTGTTGTTGCTGTTCGAAAATACAGAAAACCTTCAAGTGAATCGATTGACGAGGGTGTTACAAATAACAAAGTATAATTTCTGAATATTACTGTCAAATTATTGACAAGTTTTCATTTGTCGTGGGGTAGTTGGGCATGTCGGTTGAAACTAGTCGTTTACAATGACAGTGATTCTGTTAAACCTGGGAATTTTAGCCGTAAGTGAGTGAGCTCTCGTCTTTTACCTGTGTTATACTCCGGAGATGGTTAGGCCTTAGGGTTTCTTAAAATTTCGGGTTAATCCGACGCGATTTGCCGTGGAAATGTGCGCCACCCAATAAAAAAAAAACAATAGGCAATATTGCATATTGAACTCGCCACTTCATTGTGTTGTGACTTCATATCGTTCTGACCGACTCTTCATACTTGCGGACCGCTAAATGCAAGGCAGAGGAAACATTGCGTTAACTTTTGAGAGGGTTTTTAGTTGGAATTTCTAACTTTTCGTTGTCGCACGTGGCGCTTCTATCACCTTGCACATGTTTGGTCACGTGACAAGTCGGAGGTGAAATTCGACCGGCTTGTTTGTTTCACTATAAATGCAGCATTGAAAAGTTTATATGTTCGTAAATGAAAAAGATTCAATTATTTTTAAGATTGATTTTGATTTGATTCTATTTATTTTCATTCAAGTGGGGAGGGTTCAAACTGGGCTTTAGTTTTGGCATGAGATTGTGAGAATCTGCACATTAATTTTGAAAATATCCCAGAATTTCACAGGTGGGGAGCCAAGTCTCACCTTTTTTCACACTTCGTCCCCCCTTCTATTCTCAAAACGAAAACTTGCAGATTTTAATTTGATCACTCTTGTGCATTTTTCTGGTTGCTATTTTGGATTTTCCTCCACTGGACAGTAGTGGTTTGAGGGGTGGGGTCAATTTTTGATGAAGCACATGGTGATTAGTGCAGGCCTGTGGCCATTAGCCCTGTGGAAACACACAACATTGAAAGTTTGAAGCGATGCAAAAAGGTCCACCTTTCATTCCAAGAGGAGGCTACAATTGTCCCCCCTCAAAATGGCATTCGCCCCCATTTTTAGGAAAAGGGGGAGACATACTCCCCTGAATCTTAAAGTGAAAAGCGAGCACTGTTCGAGGGAGTGTACTGAAGTTTGATTCCTTCCCAAAATAAAGGGAGAGCAAGAGAGAAGAAAGAGAACTCTGATGGTGTAGGGTGTTTTCTTTGATATACCACCTGTGCATATGTAATCATAAAGGTGACTGCATACAACAAAGAACATGACATGTATGTGTGCACGCAAAGATGTAACTGAAATTGAAGTTGAAAGTTGAATATTTTACGCATTACGGCTTGAAATTTACACTAATCATTGAGATAATTTTGAAAATCGCAAATTCCCATAAAGGAGGATTGAATGTAAATGACTGTCAGAACAGTGTTAAATAGCCAAATATAATTGAGCACCTGATTCAGGACTCTCCAACCTCACATGTTCCATGTACTGGTGCACGGTTGGGTATTTCACTCATGCTGTATGTATGGTGCTACGCTCACGCAGGCCTTTGGCCTGTGTGGGAGCTCTGCTATACATGTAAGATACCATTATTACGCATCTGATGTGTAGTATTAATAAAGACATTTTTATTATAATTAGGTAATCTCTCGATAAAAGCCACCAAAGAAGACCTAAGCCACCACTTTGGATTTGATGCCACTCCATATCTGCGTTCTTCTTGTTGGGTGGAACTAGCAGTAGAACGTTCTGGTAAATCTCTTGGATTTGGGTTTGTAAATGTACCGCAGCATCTTGCCGACCACCTCATGCACCTGAACAATACAAAACTGTTTGAAAGGAGAATTTCTATTGAGCCAGCAAAAGGCAAGGATGTACCACCCTCAATGGTCACTCCATATGTCATGCCACTTCCTTCTGGTGCTAAGAATTATACTGGAGGTACGTGGACTAGGCCCAAGAATATGAGGAACAGAAGATATGGAGGCCAGCCTATCTCATATGAACAGGTTTCGATTCCTTCAGATAAGAAGCTGGAGCTGGTTGATATTGCTGTAAACTTGTCAAACAGAATGTAAGCTATGAACTCTTGTTGTCTTTGACACTGTTGTAGTGGAGTGCTAATAATATTTTAAGTACTAGATAAAGAGTGGACAATCTTTATGGGATTTACAAACCAAAAAGATTGGATGCGAATTCTTTATCACACTTATCAAACGTCAAGATGTAGAGAGTCGTGTTTTCAGTTATTTTGGCAATACAACCTATTTTCGAAGTAAAGGTTGTATCGGCAAAATAACTGAAGCATCGCTCTATACGTCTAGATGTTTGATTAGTCAGATACAGAATTTGTGTCTGTGCTTTATGGGATTTACAAACTCTATTTTGGTCGAGGAAATAAAAGCAAAGGTCGTATCGGCAAAATAACTGAAACATTACTCTATACATCTAGATGTTTGATTACCGTAATTTCCGGCCTATTACCCGCACGGCGTATTACCCGTACCCGCTGATTTTAGAGTCTCAAAGAAAAATATATTAACAGATTACCTGCACCGACAGATTACCCACACCTCTCAGTGTAAATTTATGTAACAATACCAGTACCTCCTAGTAGGTTTTAATTGTTGTGTCTTAGTAGATATACGAACATCAACATGTTGATAAATAAAGTCAAAAATTCATTTGTATACAGTGCGATTTCACAGCAATTCTCACCTCGGCATTTTAGAGTTAGACTCAAAGCATTTCCGGCATCAGACGAAATTGTTCAGACACGAAATGGATACAAAAGAAAAACTTTCAAAACATTTGATTCGGAAACTATCTCAATTTCTAAACGAAAATTTGTCTTAGGTTTTAGAAATGTTTGGTGCATGTATCGCAAAGCAAAACAAACACTGCCGACTAATAGGCCTTTTGCATCAATTGATCACGTGACAATTTTCCCATAGCAACGCCTGTGTGGAGAGCAAGCCATTCTAACTTTCCTTGACAACAGAGAGAGCGTGAGAGACGCCAGCGTGAAACCTCAATACTAGAAGTTCTGCCAGTTCCCTTGTTATTCGTTTTCAGCCCAAACTTATCAGAACTATTTAGCTTTAAATCTTAAAGGTCAGTGTTAGAGGATTTTAAGAGCCGTAAGACGATCAGAAATAGCTTTCAGAAGCCAGAACCGGACTCTGCGAGTTACTCGCAACATGATGGTGGCCTCAACAAACGGCGCCGGTAAGAAGCTGACTTCGGGAATGTACGTTTCTTCCACGCTTTAAATCGTCTCTATGTTCTAGAAAAATTATGTGATGACCGGAGAATGGTGTATCTGTTACTCTACCATAGCCGAGGAGACTCTAGGAAATGCTGGTGTTGTATGAATTGGAACGTGTTACAGGCTACAGGGATATTATAAACGGATGTACGAATAACAACTCAACTTGATATAAGTTGTTGAGTAGCTGGTTTTCCTACATGTATGTGACAGGTTCTCTTTTTTTCCAAATCACCAGCAACACTAGAGTCTGTAATCTTGAAATAAAGCCCCTTCTTACTTCGAATTTTGATGATCCACTGAGACCTTAATCCCATGTCTTTACTGGGGAATTTTTGCGATGAAAGGAAAGTCCATCGTTGTAGCGTGAATCACCACTGCATATTTGTGGCACACAACAGTGGTAGCGCATTCCAGTTTATACAACACCAGCATCTCCTAGCATCTCCCCAGCTATGGTAGAGTATTAAATAGATACATCTCCTGTCATCATATATTTTTTCTAATACATAAAAACGATTTAAAGTGTGGAATAAAAGTACATTCCCGAAGTCAGCTTCTTACCGTCTGTTGAGGCCTCCATCATGTTGCGAGTACATGTAACTTGCAGAGTCCAGTTCTGGCTTCAGAAAGCTATTTCTGATCGTCTTACGGCTCTTAAAATCCTCTAACACTGAACTTTAAGATTTAAAGCTAAATAGTTCTGATAAATTTGGGCTGAAAACGAATAACAAAGGAAACGGCAGAACTTCTAGTATTGAGGTTCATGCTGGCGTCTCTCACGCTCTCTGTTGTCAAGGAATGTTAGAATGGCTTGCCCTCCACACAGGCATTGCTATGGGAAAATCATCACGTGATCAATCGATGCAAAAGGCCTATTAATTATTCAAATCAGTTCGTGGAAAAATTCACGATTCTGTGTCGTGGAATTTGAGAGACTCTAACTCACCTTTGAAAATGGATTCCACATTAACAAGAATATTTTCTTTGGTGGACCTTTTCCATTTTCACAAATAAGTTGAGAAGCTGTGTGGCGAATAAGCCACACTTTATATGCTACCCGCGAAGTTCACAGATCGTGACACTCCGGTGTTGTTGTGTCAAAAACCAGACAATGTCAAGAGAATTCGCATGTCAACTCCAAGAATGAGATATTTTGATAAGCTGGCTTCTTGAAAACACAAGCAATGACTTCAGCTAAAATCCTGAAGGATTTTAACAGTCAAGTGTGAAACTACATCGTTCAGAAGGTATATTAAGTTTATCAGATGAAATAAGGCACCAAACTAGTGGGATGGTGTTTATACACATATGTACACATATGTACTGTAGTAACGCAATTCGTGTTTCTTATTATGGCACTGATTTCCTCAGTGTTTGTTAGATCAGAAACGGTTTCAGTTAATATAATTTTATCTTTTGGTTTCATACAAAGCTGAGAAGATTTGGTAGAAATAAACACTGACACTAACAGCGATCGTTGTTATTTTCTACTGCGAAAAAATCATCTGCAGCTTTTCAGTTTGGCACCAATTTTTTCAAGAGACAACCGATTTTTTTCACAGGTGAGGCTAAATTTTCGCCAGCGACAGGCGACAGCTTTTCATTGTTTTTGACAAAGGCGATTGCCGTAACCTTGTGACAAAATTTTAGTCTTTAGAATTTAACACATTACCCGCACCACCCTATTACCCACAGCAGCCGTGATTTGGTGAAAAATTAACAGATAACCCGCGGGTAATAGGTCGGAAATTACGGCAGTGCGATACATAATTTGTGTCTGTGCTTTATGGGATTTACAAACTCTCACTATTCTGCTTGAGTTTGTAAATCCCATAATGCATGGCATCTATTACATTCATATTATGAGATTGTGCCCTCTGTCATGTGGGATATATAAGTTGAGACTGATGTCATTCCAAGACCAAGTCATGCCAACTGCCATTTGCAACTTCGAATATGGTAACTACTTTCCTTGTCATTCGTTGTGTATAAATTTAAATCACTCCAGTATTTTTCTTCTTTTATTCACCCATGTTCACTAGCACTCGTAGTTTCTATTGTTATGGATTCCTGATCTTAAGTTACACAAAACACACACTGTACTAGACCAATGCTTCTACTTAGTGTACTGCTACTCTGTCGTGAAAATAGCTCTTTTCACCTTTTTAAATGAACTTGAACAGGTTGTAGACAATCAAGGATTCATGTAGAAACAACTTTTTTACACAGAATTACTCTAAAGATTATCAGAATTTAAATAAAACAAATTGGGTTAGGGGCACTTTAAGTTGCTGTTAATTCAGTGACCAAGACACTGAAAACAAGACCAAACCAACTTGATCCTAGATTTTCGGGAAATTGTGGTTTAATAAAGTACTGTGATTAATCTTAAATTGCAATATTCTTTTACTTGTGATGTTATAGATTTTCCCTAGATCTTGACTTTGTCATGGATCGTGCAGCAAACGCTGGTGTCCAGAAGATGATTCTGACAGGCAACACACTACGCATGTGTCATGGAGCTGTCAATCTGGCCAGAGAACACCCTGGAGTCATTTTTGGCGGTGTGGGAATTCATCCACATTTTGCAGAGAAGGAATGGAGCGAGGACACAATGAAAGTCATGAAAGAGTTGATTGCATTACCAGAAGTAATTGCAGTTGGAGAGGTTGGGCTGGACTTTCATCGCAACTACTCCAAGAAAGAAAAACAAATTAGAAGCTCATTCGAAGCAGTAGCCCTTTCACTTTTGCTACACTTTACTATTTCAAAAAGAGTAACACAGGGAAAAATAATTATTGCTTGCCAAAGGTTTTCTGCAAATACATGTACCACTAAAATCAATGTACCATACCCAAAAAGATGGTGGCTGTATATGTCTGACCACTATTCCTTGCGAACCAGTCAAAGTAAATAACAGTGGACTGACAACATCATTTGTACTTCATCAATGCTTGTTCTAAAGATTTAAGACCTCTACCATGGTTAAATATTACGGATTTGCATGCAAAAGATTGTGGGTAAAAGTACAAGCCATCTTTTTTGGTACAGTGAATTGACAACCCTGATGCATAAAGGTGTAAGAGAATAACAAGCAGTCGACAACAAATGTGTATGATAAATTATGAGGCAACTATGATGAACTTAGGGGGTGTTTCTTTGGGAGTATCCAAGATTGGATTCTGATCCCAGATTTTTAATTTCCAAAAGAATCTGAAAATATAATATATAATACTCCAATATGAAATTTGTGGTGGCAACTGGTTTTCGTTTTGAGTAGGTAATTTCTGGCAATTTAACTCCCAAGATATTTCTAGTGTTGAAAGACAAATCAACCACTTCTAGTTAATTCTGGTGGTTGACTGTGCTATTCTTGAGACGAAGACTGCTTGCTGCATGACTGTACTTTTTCCAATCCTTTCCCAAATATAAAACGGCTGGATCTTAATCGTAATGGTTTTGGATTAATACATTTAAATCCGTTTTGAGATTGGAAAGAAATGCAAAATCCATTTTTGTATTCAAGAATTTGGATTCTCCCAGAGAAACGCACTCACTTGGTGTATAAAAAATGATAAAAGAGCAAGTGGTGATGTTCTAACAAGAATCCTGTGTGCACTTTGTCATACAATGTAGGTGACTTGTAGCTTCTCAGTGTTTTCCTTTTTTCATTCTTAGGTCGAGCTTGCGTGTGAATTCCAGAAGCCCTTGCTTGCTCATGAACGGAGCTCTCATAAGAAGTTCATTGAGGTGCTTAGCAATTTCAGCGGTCGTCTCCCTCCCATTGTTATCCACTGTTTTACTGGAACAAAGGAAGAGATGAGTGCTTACGTCACTATGGGATTCTACATTGGAGTTACTGGATTCATCTGTAAAGGTCTGTAGAATATGTCCACCTTCGCTATAATAATAATTAATATATATTTAGGCAAGCCTAAAAGTGGAGTACCCAATTATCAGAACTGAAATAACGACCTGAAAATAACTTGTAGAATAAAGGAAAATCAGTGCAAAAGGTTCAGACGAAAAGAAAATGGAAAAATGACAAAAAAATAACGTCAAAATCCCAGGAAAAACTTTAGTTTTGAGATACTTTGTGGAAACGTTTGTGCTGCCGAGGTCCGATCTCCAAGACATTCAATGTAAAATCAGGCTGACGCAGAATGATCTTGTCAAGTGACGTTTGGAAAGGCCTTCCAATCCTCCTTGGGCCAAGATTTCAATCCTGGCCGCCTGGTTTTCTTTAAATCTTTAAATATGATAATTGTCTGGTAGCGGTGGAGCTAATCTGGTTTTAGCAGTGCATGCGCATGTACAGCACGTTTTCAGGCACGTAGTTGCACAGAAGCACTTGGATTCCTGGGATTCTTGTGCAAGGGAAACTGGAAGTTGTTCAATTTCTGCTCTCATCCTATATGTATGGTGTTCCGCTCGTGTGGGCCTTTGCGCCGTGCAGGAGCTCGACTGCTATTATGAATAAACGAGTAAATTTATCTAAAAAAATTATATCAAATTATTCTCTAGAATTAAGTAACAAACAGTACCGTAAAGACCTGTGTATAAGCTGCACCTTTTCAAGAGGGGCAATTGAAAAAATGATATAGACTTGGCAGATTGTGAAAATTACTCTAAAATGGTCTTGTTGTTCCTGGGAAGCATTTTTATGGCCTACACAGAGCCAAAATGGGATAAAGATCTGAGGAAGAACTGTAAGTTGTGATCTGAACACTTTGCAAGTGCATGTGCATGGTAATTGCAGAGTTGGGAACTAAGAAGAGAAACTGATCCCATTTATCAATCTAAATGAGCTTTCACATTTAGAGAGAACCTTAATATCCATTCAATAGCCCACTTTCTCTCTGACTTTGTTTCACTTGTCATGCACAGGTTTTGCTACAAGGTTTTGGGGTAAAAAAAATGTTTTATTATCCCAGAGCCATTGAAACCTTTGTGCATGATAAGTGCAGAATATATCAAAAGTGGAAAATTTTCTCTTACAGACTTTGTCTGTGGGTGATGGGGAGTGCACTTATTACAAATTTGTTACGGTGTCTTAGAGCGGTTTTCAGTTGAGTGTAGTAAAGCCAAACGCAAACTACCCACAGCCAGCCAATCATAGGAGCGAGTAATCACAAGTAACTCCTAAATGGCTTCCCTGTAAGCCAATGACAAACCAAAGCAAAACCAATTTGCGTTTGGTTTTACTTTTGATTCTGATTGGTTGGTTTACTTTCTCAGCCAATAGGCGAGCTTAGTAAACGCAAAACCAAAACACTTCCGACACTCGATTGAATCCCACTCTAATGCATTTATAATGCAACAAAATTATGTAGCACAAGTAACTCATCAATCAAAACAGAATGCCACGTTCCAGTAAGTTTTCTTAGTATTTAAGATATTGTAATCTTATTTTCAGGTCCTTTTTGTACTGTGCCTATCAAAAACAATTCCCTGGCATGGCTTTTTATGTGATTTAATTTCTTGTTTTTCAGAAACTGCTGGTAAGAACTTAAGAGAAGCTATCAAAGAATGTCCACTTGATCGTATCCTACTGGAGAGTGATGCTCCTTACATGATTCCCAATGCCCCAAGCTCAGAACTTGACAGTATCAGTAAATCTCTTGTTGAGAAGTGCAAGACTGGAAGGAATGAGCCTTGTACCCTCCCGGTAGTGGCTCAAACAGTTGCAAAATGTCTTGGTGTTGAGGTTGAAGAAGTTGCAAAGGCATCTACTGAGAATGCCAACAGAGTGTTCAACTTGTCCAAACCAAAGCTTACACCGATAAAAGAAGAAAGCTAAATAACATAGACTATCATTGTAATCTGGTTTTCACATCACAGAGGAAGTGACTTCAACTCGGTTTTTGTTCTACTTAAAAGTTGGAAACCAGAGCTTTCTTTATTTAGACGTGTAAAGTTTTGAGGAAATTTGAACATACAAAATTGCATTTCTGCAAAGTTCCTCTTTGTAGACTTCAGATAATTTGGGTGTGTGATGTATGATCAGAAATACATTTACATCTGTGTGAATATGTATCCATTGATGAAAACTGTTTAGTATTATCTCAGCACACAGCAGGTTTTGTTTAGTGTCAAAAATGATTATGAATGACAAGGAAGTGGATTGGAATGGAGCAATAAAAGAACCAATAAATCACTGACATAGCAGAACCAAGATGAAGGGTAGCAGAAAACAGTTGCATTAGAACAGGCTTTTAAATGATAAGGAAATTACAGTAGCAGTTACCATAATATAGACCTTATTTGTAAAGGCATCAAAGCAAGCCCAGTTGTCTCATCTCGTAAGAGGAAGAGTCTACAGTAATATTGATGGTGAAAATAACTTTAATTCTCTTGACAGTACAGTACAACAGAAACTAAGACATTTCTGACCAACTCCAATTTTGTGGTCTTTGGGACGACTGGCCTTGCTCTGGTATCAGGTCTTCTTCCAATGCAGGCATGATATGGATAAGGTGAATATCATGCTGTGATGTTGGTTTTTTTCCCATCGTTTACATAACCCTTCTGACTAATAGAATCACAGGGTTATGGTGTGGCAAAGTTACTATTAGCCATTTTGGAAGGGACTGGGTCAGTGTTATATCTGATTAAGAAATTAACTTCATCACAAGAGTTGAAGAATGTATGGATAAATATGAACTGAATACATGGTTTGCACTGGCCTTGAAATACTGCCAGGTCCTTGAATATTGGCATATTAAGTTTTATCCTTGAAAAGTCCTCTAATTTTTACCAAAACTCCTTGAATTTTGTTGTAACCTCCTTGGATGTTTGAGAAGACAGGAACACAGCCTCATTTTTGCCTCCAAAAGATTGTTAGATCAGCACTGAATGAATCATCATGCAAACAAGTCAAAGAAAGGGTCTTACATTGGGTCTAAATTGCATAGAGTTTTGAGGGCATTAATGTGTGCACCTGTAGAAAACAAGTCATTGAAAAGTGTGGATTGTCCTTGGTAAGTCCTGGAAGAAAAAGTCTGAATTTATTTTTGAACTTGGAATAGTAAGGCATCCCCCAAAGCTAAACATTTTATTTTGCAATTTTTAAAATGTTAATCTTTATTATCAAACAAATCTTCCTCAGTCTGTAAACCTAATCTTAGTGATCTTGTTCATTTCTAAATCAGATCTCTTTTTATACACTGACTCAGTCCCTTCCTCAACTCCGAAATTGTTAATAATAATATGCATAAAGTACAGCTACAAACGTGCAGTACTTATGTCCCACTCTTAAATCTGCTGTTTCAAGATTCTGTGTATTTACTGCAGATTCAGGTTGAGAATTTAACAGTGTCTGATTTTGTGTTTGTTACAACAGTTGATCAGTAACTTTGCTATAAAGTAGAAACTTTACATGTTGCTAAGTTACCAATTTGGCAGCTTGGCTTTGTACGTTGTGGCAGACGTGAGTAAGCAAAACATGATAATTTTATGAACACTATATTTTTACTTTCTCACCATTAAAATGATGAAATTATTTGGCCACAATAGTACAAGTATTCTAACTACTTGAATGTTGATTATCAAATGAATGAAACACAGCACAGTAAAATGAGAACATCTACATTTTTAGTTAGCAACACATCAAATTGTCTGGAAACGTCAGCAATCAACCGTTGCAACAAACACAAAATCAGACACCGTTGAAATGCTGAATCTGATGTAAGCTGAGACCCCAAACAAAGTGTGGTCTTTCGGTTATTTTTTTATGTTGACTGTTTGAAATATTTTGTATTTCAGAGACATTTATTATGAATATTCAGATCTTTTGTAATAGAGAGAGAGAGAGAGAGTATTATCATTATATAAAAAAAATTACCCTTCATGTTATGTTTAAAAAAATATGTTAGTTAATGTTAATAAAACAAGGAACAGATTCAATGTACTTGGTTTTGGTTTAAATTGTTGTTAGCTGTACATGTGGCTACACCAGTTTGTTGCTCAGTAAGACTTGAAACATTTAGTATGTGGTAAAAAGGAAAGCTAGTTTCAAAGGATTTGAACTTGAACTGTACAAGTTACCTTCATTGCTATCATGGTTGATCAAAGAAAATAGAAACCTTATGCAATAGGAATAACTTCTAGAGCAATGGAACCTGAATTAATTTGATTGGTTCCTCCTAGGTAACAAGACAGTATTATACAGGGCGCAACGTAAGTGCTGTCCGATAGCCTGGGGCTAGTAGTTCAGCTTGCCAGGGTTTCCTTTAAGCTTGTAGAACATGCAGGGGGAGGAAGTGAGTGGACGACCTCGTACCATCTGAAAATCAGGATATTACAATTGAAGGGCTGTGTGCAAAAAGGGTGTAAGTGATTCTTGATCACATTCTAAATTCTCCCTTAGAAACCAAAGAAATTGAAGGAGAATGTGAGCAAGAGGCTAGCTAAAATCTACCAATCCACTAAGAACATAAAACTAAGAATGCATATGAGACGTACAGCACATTTATTTCTGCAATGGATAAGCTAGCTAAAGTTGTCAAAGTCCTCCAGTAGAGTCATACTCGTTACCTGTGACTGTCATTATAGGTAGACTGTCGTTTCGTGCACGTTTTTGGATAATAGGCAATATTCGTATTCTCACGGAAGAGCTGGAACGAGCACTCAATGGAGGCTCGTGCGGGGGAATCTTTTCTACTGCTAAATAGTTTTTAGCGAATTCCCCCGCACGGGCCTCCATTGAGTGTTCGTTCCAGCTCGTCCGTGAGAATACGAATATTGCCTATTTGAACCAGGAAACCATTGAAATTTGATATCCCTCACCCCCAAAAGGAAATAATATCTGAAATGTAAGTAAATCCACTAAAAAAAAATTGTAACTATAAAATATATTATCCTCCTGGATCTTGAACATCTATCTTTAAATGGACACAGGAGCTCGTGCAGAACCCTTACAGGGTGTTTTGATGGCAGCATCTTAACATCTGCTAGTTTTCCTTGACTTTCTTGTAAGTGATGTGAAGATGCAGTGTGCTTGGCGTAGTGGTTGTCTCCATGTACTGCTTCAGGACCAGCGTGTCTGCATCTGTTAGACTGTAGATTCTTTCAGTCTTCAAGTACAAAATAAGATAACTGTTTTTAGACATGCATGCTATAACAGACATGTAATAGATACAGAATGAGTAGCCAATCATGGATACAATCGAATTATGTATGACATCAAATATCTAGATGTATAGAGTCTTGTTTTTCAGGCAAATCAATCTATTTCAGCTGAGAAAATCGAAGCAAATGTTACGTAAATCAGAACAAAATCTGTATCAGATTTACAGATCACTTAGAGATGAGGGGGGGGGGGGGGGGGATGAAATAGAGAAGTCTTGAAGAATGCCAATCGGGATTAATGCTTTGTGAGCCTGTGTTTACATTTGAACAATAGAAAACCGTTACAATCGGCATTTCCGTACTGTACGAAAATGGCGATTGTAACGGTTTTCTATTGTTCAAATGTAAACACGGGCTCGCAAAGCATTAATCCTGATTGGCATTCTTTAACATTATATAGCCCTCCCCAGACAATAAGCATGAAATATTACCCCTTTCCCCCTATAATCCTCCCTTTTCAGTTGCTTATTTTTTTTATGACCCTCCATTTTTGGAGATCAAAAAAATTTGCCCCCCCCCCCCCCCCCCCTTCCTTATTCCCCTCTTCCCCCTAAAACGTTCCCATACAGTGGGGCCATGCATTTTCCTTGCCATGGCAACTTTTTGATCAGCAAGCTTTTTCACTTGATATATAACAGATTTATATGTAAAGTCATGTAATAATTACCTTGAGAACTTTTGGTTCTGCTGCAAATGTCATCCTCCCCCATGGTGTGAGAAGTGAGGTGAATTTCCTTATCTTTAACCTCTCCTTCTTGTAGCTCTGTGATGCCTGTGAAAAGGATATAAAAGTAGTTTGCTTTTATTTCAAATTGAGGGAGATTTAGAAACAAAGATTTGCATTCTAACCACATTTTTCTTTTTAAATCTTAATTGGCCACAAAGTAATGATATGGCATGAATAAATGTTGTTGATAGTGAAATGGCATGAATGTTGTTAGTTGAGTGGAAAAATGAAGGGCTGCCAATACACTAAATTCTAATTTGATCTGTGGATTAGCCGAGTCCTAGCCGACTTTGATCACAAAGCCCCAGACCTATAGATATAGTACTTCAGGTACCATTAAAATTCAGTTTCCTGCACAGACTGTAAATATAGGAAAATCACATGCCCGATGAGGTAATTCCAGAGAAAATTGTATGACAAAACTGATATTGTCCAAGTCGCGAAGCAAAGCAACAAGGGTGATATTGGTTTTTAAGTGCAATTTTCTGTAATACAGTCTGTGCAAGAAACTGAATTTTAATGGCCCTGAAGTACCATAATTATGCAATTGAAGGGGTGAGCATGAAAACGACCTAGTATGTGACTTTTTAGTGATTTTTTTTTTCAAAATCGTCAAATTCGCCTGAAAACTTCTAGCTGTATACAACCAGTTTAACAACTGTTTATCATTATTACTGTGTTTCGGCATTTATGTATCAGTCAATTCCAAACCCGGGCATCCCCCCCCCGGGCATTTGATCAGAGGCTTGCTCCCGAGGGTGGGGAATTTGACGAGTTTCTATGACCTCCGGGGCGGGCATTTGACAAACAGTGGGGGTAGGGGGTGGGGCATTTGATCAGTGTTTAAAAATATATTGTCTGTCTGTCTGTGATTACACCGGTAAAAACCTAAAATTCTTCACATATAGAAATGACTATAAAATTATATGCATATCTACATTTAGTACTAGTTTGTGTTCGGTTGAGCGCTTCTACTAATATGATTAATTATCACAGCTGTAAACAATCTTTTGTTTTTCTGTGGAATAGTTTTAAATTTTAAACATGAAATCTGCCTACCTCAAAGTGACAAAGTCGAGCCATAAACTAAAACTCTACAGCACAGACGCATTACGGAACAAGATCGTGCTAATTAAGTCTTCGATCAAGAGAAAGTAAAAATCCCCGATAAACAGGAGAATAATGGTAAAAAAAATTAAGCACCCAGAAGATGGTTCGAACCCAGTGGATGCTAAGCCAATGCGCCATATCGGAATCTCGCTACGTAATACATCTGTGCCGAGGTATCTTGCGAGTCTGCCAGCACAGACCCATTATGGAACAAGATTGGGTTACTTCTTCAATCAAGAGAAAATCCCAATAAACAGGAGAATTATATAACAGTCTATCTGCTCCAGTACTAGATATGCATCATACGTCCCATGGGGAGATGAAAGCATTGTTGTCAAGCAAACATTGAAGAATTTTAGGTTTTTACCAGTGTATATTTATCACGATATAAATGCCAAAACAGTTGTTAAACTGGTTGTATAAACGTTTTCAGGCAAATGACGATTTTGAAAAAAATCACTAAAAAGTCACATAGGCGGTTTTCATGCTCACCCCTTCAATTATATATTATATACTAAATTTTCTCAGATTTGGTGATTGCTTTGAAAAACCGTGCCATGGAGGAACTACACGTTTTTTGTTAGAATATTTTCACTAAACTGCACCTGCATTGTGTGCTAGCATGAAGGCAAGACTAGATGTCCCTGGATTAATTCGCAGGAATCCACTCTCAAAATGCATTGGTGAATGGTCATTAACAGTCCAACTCTTGGAACTGAGAAAAAAGAAATTATAAAACTGTTACGTGATAATTAATGCCTGACATGCAATTCCTGGAAGAATACATTCATGACAAATTTGAGTCATACATGTACATCAATATTATTAAGATATCATAGCAAATTGAAGGGGTCCGTGCAAGAACAACGTAAGTGACTTTTGATCAAGTTCTAAATTCTCTCTTAGAAGACAAAGAATATCAAGAAGAATTTGGAATTTGATCAGGAGTCACTTACGTTGTTCTTGCACGGACCCCTTCAATTGGTGGAGAGCATGCAGATATTGTGTGATGTGATACAATTTAACCATGAATTGTGTATATGAGAGAAAATGTTTGATTGGTTATACTGTGTGAGTACTAGTAACCCGAGGGCCACTTTATAGGCAACGAGGACCAACCACATTAATTGTAGAATGAAAACAAAGCATTCCAACTTACGGTTACTATAATGATCGAACCAATCAGTGTAGATTACAAGACAATATATCATTTTGACTTTCTTGAGCTTCAATCTGGTAAAAGGAGAATTTGGTCGACTAGTTCTTTAGTCGAAGTCTTTCAAATGAAGCAAATCACATGGATATGTTAGGATTTGTTTAAATCATTGGAAAATAAGCAATTTTCTAGTTGATTACTGTCTGTGCGCACTTGCGTACTGTTTGAAATTGTCGTCTATCGATGCCTGAATAGCAATCAGAAATTGCCATCTATTGATGTCTGCATAGCCAATCAGAAATTGTCATCTATTGATGCCTGTATAGCAATCAGAAATTGCCATCTATTGATGTCTGCATAGCCAATCAGAAATTGTCATCTATTGATGTCTGCATAGCCAATCAGAAATTGCCATCTATTGATGTCTGCATAGCCAATCAGAAATTGCCATCTATTGATGCCTGCATAGCCAATCAGAAATTGCCATCTATTGATGTCTGCATAGCCAATCAGAAATTGCCATCTATTGATGTCTGCATAGCCAATCAGAAATTGTCATCTATTGATGCCTGCATAGCCAATCAGAAATTGCCATCTATTGATGTCTGCATAGCCAATCAGAAATTGCCATCTATCGATCAGATGTCTGCATAGCCATCAGAATTTGATATCTATTGATGTCTGCATAGCCAATCAGAAATTGCCATCTATTGAGGTCTGCATAGCCAATCAGAACTAAATTGCATGTTTGTTGATAGTCGGTTGCTTAGTTAATATGCAGAATGTATTTAGTCTGACTGGTATTACAAAGTTCAACAACTTTTACACCTTGATTGTAATAGTGTTAAGCCATCCTAATAAAATGTTTTGTTTACCATTGCCTGACAGACACAATGTTTTGAAAATTTAAAGTAAAAAAAAAGATTGAATAATTCTTTTCTTAATATAGTTCTCTACATTTTAGTTTCTTGCCTTTCTCGTGTGAATTGCCAATCCACAACTGGTAGAAGACAAAGTAGTTGAGGAATTAATAGATGAAAGTTTTAAAAGTGCCTATGAAGTGAAAAAAATCGACCCGGCTTTTATATTATAAAATTTTAGTCTTCTCTTAGTCATTTTATGCAATTAAAAATAAAATTGGAGAGTGTGAACATATTCTTTTCTCGTGTCAAAAGCCAGGCATAATAATATTGTCAAAATCATGCAACAATTTTTATTCTGTTAAATATAATTTTATGCTAATCACGTGTGACATCAGTTGGTTTGCACATTAATTTTATACTCACCAAAGTAAAACTATGGCCCACGGCAAAGCTTCTTTGAGAAAAAATATGACAGATAGCAAGGCCTCTCAAGTAATTTATAAGACATGTAGAATGAGAATTATAGGCAAAGAAAAAGGGGGTTTCTCAGTGTAAGCATGTCCTGAAATTGTTAAAGCAAAAGTGCACTTGAAAACACTTGAAAACTTCGCTAAATTCTCCATTAAGTTCAGGTGTATTTAAATTCGTTCTATTAATGATTTGGGATTTAAAATGGTTAGGGGTTTTTCAAATTTTGGGGTTAGGTTTTAGAAGGTTTGTATGAAAATTCGACAAAATGAATTATTAATATGCTTACACTGAGAAAGCGCCAAGAAAAATGCACTGTATATTGTATTATTTACGAAGACAAATACAGATGTGCAAACCACTTGACGTCATGCATGTAATTAGCATATATATCTTCAATGGCATAAAAATTGTCGCATGATTTCAACAATAATATTATTATGCATAACTTCAACAAGGACAAAGATAATGTTGCACTCTCCAAATGTATTTTTAATTACACAAAATGACCAAGGGAAGACTAAAATTCAATAAAATAAAATAAAAACAAGATCATTTTTTTAACTTCATAGGCACTTTAACGCAAGTCTTCAAGCTGACTTAGTAACCATGCTTTACTTGGTTCCAGACCCCTAACATTGATGCTTTTCTATTTATTTTTTGGCCCAACTGGTGACCAACCCACCATCATGAGAGAGGGTGATGGTAAACAAAACATTTTATTGGGATGGCCTTACTTACTTGTAGGATAGGTTGGGCTGTCCAAAGTGACCAAATTCAATCTCCTCTTCATATGTGAAGGGATTTATAGTAGGGTATGTCCCACACCCTTCACCTCGCCACTTGCCTACCAACCAGGAAATGGGTGATAAGGCCGCATGGAGGGAGGGCTAAGAAATCCAAATAAAAACAATAACTGTATTTTCTTGATTAAACTGTATTTTAATGCTCAGTTAAAAATTATGCTGCCTAAATCTGTTGCTGTTTGTTTCTTGTAAATTGTATACTTACAAAATAGATGTAATTTGTGGACCTATTTTCCTGTCATTAGAATTTCCCACATGGCGTCACCGTGGATCTTAATATTGACGTCACATGGTTGCCCTTATGGTCAGAAAACAATAGCTCTTTTGTTGTATAGCAGCCATGTGATGGTGCGCTGGAAATTCAAATGAGTTTTATGGACAGGAGAATCGGTCCAACGTGACATCTAGTGTTTTATAATACAATTTACAGAACACAAATACAGCAACAGATATTTTGGTGTTTTGGGAGCAGTGCTTATTTGAGGCTGGGCTCTTAGGGGCTGATTGTTTATTATGTTGTTGGAGTGGGGTCTTTTTTTAACTCAATTCACCCTGACATGAGATATATAAATGTTTACCCCTCCCCTCTCCTTGAGAAATAAATATTAAGCACCAGTCCCACACATCCAAACTATTGCCAGTAATTTCATCAATATGGTGAGCTGCCTGTGTGTTTGCTTTTCTTCTCAATCTTGTGCTTCCTGTGTTTTTATTGTTTTGAAGTTCTTGCAATTGAAGAGGTGAGTATGAAAACGACCTATGTGACTTTTTAGTGATTTTTTTCAAAATTGTCAAATTCGCCTGAAATCTTCTATACAACCAGTTTAATAGCTGTTGTTACTGTTTTGGCATTTATATCGTGATTGCAGCGGTAAAAACCTAAAATTCTTCACATAGAAATGACTATAAAATCATGCATATCTAGTACTAGTTCGTGTTCGGTTGAGCGCTTCTACTAATGTGATTATCACAGCTGTGAACAATCTTTCTTTTTTCTGTGGAATAGTTTTTAAACATGAAATCTGCCTACTTCAAAGTAACAAAGTTCAGCCATAAACTAAAACTCTACAGCACAGATGCATTACGGAACAAGATTGGGTTAAGTCTTCGATCAAGAGAAAGTGAAAATCCCGATAAACAGAAGAATAACAGTCTAACTGCTCAACCGAATACAAACCAGTACTACATATGCATAATTTTAGAGTCCCATGGGGAGACGAAAGCATTGTTGTCAAGCAAACATTGACCGTTTCTATGTGAAGAATTTTAAGTTTTTACCAGTGTAATCACGATATAAATGCCAAAACAGAAATAGACAGTTGTTAAACTGGTTGTATAGAAGTTTTCTGGCAAATTTGACGATTTGAAAAAATCACTAAAAGTCACAGAGGCCATTTTCATGCTCAACCCTTCAATTACTTAACTGCATGAGAAAACTCACCTCCTATTCTAATTTCTCTTCCTTCCTATAGACATTTATATCTGCCTAGCTGTAGCCTTCATTTTTCCCCTTTGCATTAAGCCCTCCAGGTTAAAGACCTCCCAGACTAATATTAAGCCTCTCTCATCTCTTTCAACTGACTGAAAAAAGTAGTGTATTTATTTATCATAATGTTGCATAACACTTTTTTAAATAATTAGAACACTTTCAAATGCACAATGTGATTGGCACATAACATAATTATTATATTATTGATTGAATGGTTATCAATTCATTTTTTTAAACATAACCTGCAACTACATCAACATTTGGGAAATAGACTCAAATCATGCATAGGATCCTACATACCAGGGACACTGTATATGCTAAAAGGAATAAGACATTATCCACCAGAACTTTGCGCGGATCCTTTTGTTCCTCTAATTTGTACCATTGTCTTGGAATTCTCAAAGGAGTTGATAAGTTGGAATGAGAAAAAGAATTTGAAAAGGATTCTGGTAGTTAATGTAGTAAAATGATGCCATAATGAAAACGTCCTATTTAGTAGCAAAACATTATATGAAGGATATCGACCGCCTTCTCTTTAAAGTATATGTGTTGTCTTACACCATATAAGTTGTCTTTAGTGACAAAATCATTACGTTTCATTTTGCAAATATGTTCCATACCGAAGTCATAAATGCATGGTATGATGCAACAAGCACCCCTTCTCCCCCCAAAATCAACGGCATCTTGATTTAACGGAATCGACGGAATCAACGGAATCAACGGAATCAACGGAATCGACGGAATCAACGGAATCGACGGAATCACCTCTAAACTGTCTAAAAATACATCTCTGAGTATTAATATAATACCTTGAGTTCCTTCGCTGTCTACTGGATCGTATAACACATTCTGTCGTACTCATAGTATGGTATAAGCTTACTGACTATACTGTATATATAGTCTTCTGCATCTGTTTGCGATTACTTCCCCCCATGTTGTCGCCTATAAGTAGAATTTCCCCCGCTATGCTGGTCTGCAGTATTCTTCTATTACTGATAACTAAGTTTATCTTATCTTTCCCGTCGAAAGATCTGCTATAAAAATACTTGAAAAGAACCACATTTTACAGGCCGCCATTTTGAAGTAAACAGAGGAGCCAAGCCAGGTTCAAACCACAGGACGCCCGGTTGTAAGCAGTCCCGAAAAAAAAAAAGGGGGGGGGGGGGGGTTCTCCCACATATGGCCTATACTGCGATGTGCCGCTCAAAAGGGTATGGTTTTTGCCCTTTGAGTCTGGAACAGGATATACAAATCACTGTTTCTGTCTGGGATAGGGGTATATTTTACCTTCAGTTTGGCTCTGGAACAGGGTCGATTGTTTACCCAGAATCCTAGATTATTCACGAACAAGTCTGCCGCTGGAAAAACCGTTGTTTGTCACGCAACGCCAAGCGAGTGTGAGCAGCACGCTTATGTCGTAGAGTGAGTAGTTGCGTGCCGCATTTCTCTGATTACCAAGCACATCCATTGTATACATTACCATTTATTGCAATAAGAGTTAGGCCAGATAAAAAAAAATGTTTGTTTAGCGTCCCCGCCCGACCTGAGAAATGTCCCCGACCTCTAATTGTTTTCAATTTTTAATTTTTCATAAAAAACTTTAGAAAGTGTCAAATGCGCCCGCGAACACCAATTATTGTACCCAGACCCCTACATGTACCATTTAAAATATGCGCCGGCGCATTAAATATTTTAATATCGACGCCATTTTGTTTCTACAACACGAGGTCATGAACACGAGGACAAAATAAACTTCACATATAAAAAAAAAAAATCCTCCCTACCTGGACATTTTTTTTTATATCTGGCCTTATATCGGCAATTCAGTATTTTACAAACGGGCTTCCTGTGGCTCAAACCAGGCTAGGTTCCTCTGTTAACTTCAAAATGGCGGCCAATAAATTGTTTGGAGAATTTTCTCTTTTCAAGTGTTTTGGTAGATCTTGCGACGCGAAAGATGAGATAAACTTAGTTATCGGTAAAAGAAGAATACCACAGACCAGAATAGCGGGGAAAATTCTACTTATATGCCACGACATGGGGAGGAAATTAATCGCGATGAACAGATGCAGATGACCTATATAGCTATACTATGCAGACTGTATAGACTACTGTATTAAGGAGTATACCACACTACGACAGAATGTGTTGTGCGATCCAGTATACAGTGAAGGAACTCAAAGGTATTATATTAATACTCAGAGGTGTATTTTTAGACAGTTTAGAGGTGATTCCGTCGATTCCGTCGATTCCGTTAAATCAAGATGCCGCAAAATCAATTACATGGCCACCAGTAGTTCCATTCAAAATGGAACTGTAATTCAGCATTAACATTTATGGTGTTTATTACAGCTTTATACAGCTGTATGATCATTGTTTTCTGAGGCTAGTTATTTATTCAACAACTTGGATTCCACGACGCTCAAGATGGTTGAAACTCTAGGTAGCCAAATGAAAAAGCATGCAAACTTTAATAGTGCTTTCTTCAAGACTCATTATCATTCACCATTTTGCTTTTCTGAAGCAATGGTCACCGCCTTCTACACTAAAAATAAACAAAACATTGATATAAGAAATATCAACATTTTCTGTACAAAATCCACATTATTTCCATGTATGGTTTTTTAGGGGAATGTGGAAATTGAAAATTCCACATAAAAACCAAACAAAAACAAGGATGGAAATTTGGAATTTTCTCCTGTGATCATTCAAGCATAGAAAACAACATGGCGGACACGAATAGAGTTCTGGCGGGTTTTGGTAGATTAACGTCGATTCTTCTTTCTGTGGTGCACCTTTTTGCAGCTGTATAGTATCCTAGAATGTTGTTATGTTACTTACTAATTGCTAGAGAACTTCAGAAACTTGCAATGTGAAATTTGGCTCTAGAATAGAGTTGACCCGGGTAGGCGGGTTACCCTAGCAATTAACCGGTTTACAAGGGCAAAACATAGCCCTAGGCCCTAGTGCTAAGGTCACCCTAGCTCAGACAGGTAACCCTAGCGCTAGGGTCACCCGCGCAGCCGAATTGAGTTGTCCCGCCTACTTGTAAACACATCGCTAAAAATAAGAGGAAATGACCCAGCGCTAAGGTAACCCTAGGCCTAGTGCAGTGCTAGGCCTAGGCCTAGGGTAACCCTTGGCTTGGGTAATCCTATCTCCTTGTAATTGGGCCCTTACTATCGAACGCTAAGGAAGGATCATCGGTCAATAAGCTTACAGAGTTTGGCACGGTCTGTCGAAATCTTATGGTTCTATTAAAGACATTAGATTACTGGCAGTTACCTTGGGCTTGGCAGCAGAATCGGCAGAGCTCATTTTTCGAACCAGTTGGCAAAATGGACGACCGAGCATAGCGGGCAAAATATTTCCTAAAGGGGTGGGCTAATATACAAAAAATCTTAAGGATAAAAGAGGTCTAAATATTAGTTTTATTTGTTTTCTTGGTAAATAAGACGAAACTATAAGAAAAGGGCCTTTGTCGTAAAATTCACTTAGTTTCGTATCCTTTGATTTTTTTCAACAATAGTTTGTTTTAAAGTGATTCCCTTACCTCCCGTCCCTTCTTTCGAGAAATGGTTCAAATCTGAGGCCGAGAGAGGTCTGGGCTCCAAAACACAAAAACCCCGCCGTTGGGAACCACAATTCAAACGGCTTACATTCGAATGGAGGTCAAGGATTCGAAGATTTTCGCAGCATTTTGACCGGAATCTTACTGACAGTATTAGAGAATTATAAAGTAAGTTCAGGAGTACCTAATTATGCCTGTTCTAACGCGATCTTGTGGGCGAAATGGGGTGAGATCAAGAATCGAAGATCCAACACCACAGAGCACGAACGTCAATCGCGCGAGAAAATGTCGAACGACGGCGAAAAGGAAGATCTTTGGCTCTGATGAACTGGAACCTCCATCAAAGGTACAGCCGCAGTTTATGCAAACTGTATAAATCACACGGTCGTACACATATCGTAGTCGAACAAGTGCTTTTACATTTAAAATAATGCTCCAACAATTTAGTAAATTAATAGTTAGGAATATGGCTGCATTACGCCATTAGGGACTGTTCGTTTATTACGTCGCAAGGGGGGCTGGTGGTTTTTGGAAAAACATTCTGGATAAAAAATCTACCCCTTCTCTTGTTTTTTTCTTAAACTAAGACCCCCTTCAAAAAAAAACGTTTTAAAATTTTTACCCCCCTCCCCTCAGCTCTAAAACTATAATTTAGTCACCAATTCGAAACGGTTCCGTAAACAGAAACGGAAACGTACTGATGATTTTACCGTGTTTAAATAAAGTGTGCGTGTATGTATGCGTGTGTATGTATGCGTGTGTATGTATGTATGTATATATATGTATGTTCTAAATAATCGCCAAGTTACATTTGTTTCAAAATGGCGGCTAAACAGCTAGCAAAGATAGCAGAGCTTGAGACAGATGAACTAGTACTAGCAGTAAACTGGCAGGACAAAAGGTCATATATTAGAAAGGAATCTTTGAAAGGAAAATATATTAGATCTTCTTTGCAAGTGCTCAATTAGCCTGCGTTGCGGCTCTGCCGAGTATCGGAGCGCAGCGAGCGGGGACCCCCTTCCCCCTCATTTTGCTCTCGCCCCAATCTCCCTAATCTCCGCTCGCTGCGCTCCGATACTCTGATACTAGCGCTCAATGGACCTGATATCCTTCATAGGCTGGAGCTAGTGTATGGTCCAGCAATGGAATCAACAAAGGTATCAGAAGGGAAACATGGCCTGAGGGGCTTAAGGACTGTTCAAGAAAGCTAGATCCAACATAGCAACCAGCAGGATATTCGTCCACGGTTCTTTGCCGTATCTCAAGTGTAACTGGAATCACCGGTAATTATTACCGCTGACCGTTTATTGCCATGCTCATGCCCAATACTCCTCCGGTTAAATCGTTGTTACTCGATCGGACTGCCTGTGGGACGTCCTTTGTCTTTTCTTTAATAGTTCTTTAATAGTTTTTCCAGAATCTCTAAAAATCTTCTCTATAAAATTTTACCCCCTCTGTTTCTTTAGAATTTTAAAATTTACCCCCATAAGTTTTGCATATTCAAAAATGTTACCTCCCCCATAAAACCACCAGCCCCCCCCCCCCCCCCCCCCCCTGCGACGTAATAAACGAACAGTCACTTAGGCCAGATAAAAAAAATACTTGTTTAGCGTCCACCCATTTCAATTTTTCCAGGTAGAGAGGGAGTTGTTTTTTTCTATGTGAAGTTTATTTTGTCTTGACTAGACATAGGGACACTGGTTTGCATCTACAACAGAGTGATTTAGAAACAAAATGGTGTCGATGTTAAAATATTTAATGTGCCGGCGCATATTTTAAGTGGTACATGTAGGGGTCTGGGTACAATAATTTGTGTTCACGGGCGCATTTACACTTTCTAAAGTTTTTTATGAAGAAAAATTAAAAAATTAGAGGTCGGGACATTTCTCAGGTCGGGTGGGGACACTAAATAAACAAGTAATTTTTTTTATCTGGCCTGACTAGTACTTTTTTACTAGGTGCCAGCTAGCTGTGCTTCTAAATAAATTATAGTAGTAGTAATTTATTTAGTAGTAGTGGCTGTAGTAATATAGAACCTAGTATTAACTATGCTGGACCAAAGCTTGGGGTAGGGATGCATGTGTGCTAGCTGCCACCCCCGGCTGCCAACATCTATCAATCCAAACAATCCAATCCCCCCCAAAGGGCATTTGTGGGGCATTGGACATTTTTGAATCAGAGTGGTGCAAATGCGCCACCATGGGATCAACTAAGGTATGTAATGCCCCATCCTGGGGCTTTGGAACAAGTGCAAATTAATCTCTTAAAACATTGATGTAAAATTTGCTTTTTTGACTCTCAATTGATCAATATTATAAACTAATTGCAATTTTGAGACACCAATACCGAATTATATTGCCAGCCATGCAGTTGGGAGAAAATATATTTTGTATTGGGCAGAGTCGTGCAGCGATGAAGCCCAATACAAAAAAAAAAAATCTTCCAACGACGGCAATATAATTTCGGTATCGGTGTCTCAAAATCGCAATTAGTTTTGTATCGCGATTCAACAGACTGAGTTAAGTTGGGAATTGTTAAAAGAAAGAAGAGAATGAAGCACCAAACTTATGCTGATCGTAATTTCAATTCTCAAAAGGCGCCTAGTATATCTATGGCAACGGTTTCACGGCTTGAGTGGAGAAAACTTTTGCGACATGTTTTGAAATCTCTTCAAAAATTGTGAAAATCTTACTTTTAGCAGATAAGAGTGTTAGATTTCTGACAGAAACTACAATGCCAACCTTACCTTTAGGATTAAATAATTCTTATCTTGTAATTTACAGTGTTTAGAAGGTGAAATTGTAGAAATCTTGCTGTTGAACAAAGGACTTTTGAACTTGACCTGGAACCCATGTAACTTAAGGGCTCGTGCAAGAGCCAATCAGAGGCTGGTATTCTGAGACGCCAATACCATGTTATATTGGCATCTCAAAAGTAAACAAAATGATCAGTGAACTGTGATACTCCTATATATTTATAGTTCTCGGATCACCATTTTGAAAGTCAACCAAGCCATTGGTGATATTGAGGCTGAGATTGAGAGAGCTTAGCTAGAGCCTCAATTGTATCTAGTTAGCATTAGATAACAATCAAAATCTATCCATATATTCATAGAAAAAGGGTTTGTAGCAGTGCAGGGTCAACTCCATCTGCCATACTAAACTTTTCTTTGCTGGTAAATGCCTAGCCTGATTTTCAGACGGTACGAGGTCGTCCGCTCACTTCCTCCCCTCCCCGTCTGATGGACTTCATAGACTTTCAGTGTTCCTGACGTCATCACCTTTGTTTTTACAATAAGCCAATACGAACACGCGTAAGAATTGAAGCGTGAAGTGTAGACCAGTCCTGCAGTAGCGGCTTTTACTAGTTGGATCTATCAGCTTTCATGCACTGAAAATAACATTCTACAGCTTCAAACTTCTGTCGATTTCTCAGAATGGTATCCTGTTTGAGCTGCTGTGGTTCTTTGGAGAGCAGGAACTTTTTAAGTGGACGTTTGCGTGCAGTATTTGCAGGACAGTGTATGAGATTGCATACAAGAAATATCTGCCTCGATTCCATGCCGTAAAGTTTGTTACTCATAACCGTGAGAACTTTATTTTTAAAACGTTTTGAAGCTTGATATGTATGCCGATTAGTTACACAAGACTCTAAAGTTGTCCTAGTGTAGGTTTTTTTTGGTATCAGAGATTGTTTTAACCAGACTTTTTGTGCAAAGTTTAGATGCCATTGCCATACGTGAACTTACGGAAGTGTGTTCATAATTCTGAAAACAAAAATATTCACCCAAGTGCCATGAAACTTTTTCCATAACATACTCAGTATGTGTGACTGTTCACTCCTGCAGAAAAATCATAATATTTTATGAAAGATTTTGTCTTCTAAAAGCCAAAAACCTAGGAGAATGTTTGAGATCTATTAAATGCATGAGATTTATAAGCGGAGGAAGATTAGTGATTTACCAAAGCCCGTACATAGATTCACAAACACATCGTTCCGATGAATGAACGATTCCAATGCTTTCTTCTGCTCTGGATATAGCTTTGAAATCCTGAAAACTTTACAATTTCGGTCGACACACTGCTCAAGTTCTTCCCCAACGCCATTCAGAAAAATATGCGAGCACATTCCTTAAATTCCAGACTTTGCCAAAAGTGTAAAGTTCGCTCTGATTGGTTGACATTATGACGTCAGGAACACAAAAGTCTATGAAGTCCATCAGACGGGGAGGGGGAGAAAGTGAGTGGACGACCTCGTACCGTCTGAAAATCAGGCTAGTAAATGCCCACCCCAGGACAGAAACTCAGTCAAATGCCCCACATTCCCAGGGGGAGGGGGGATGGACAGGTTTGGAATTGATAGAGACATAAAAAATAGACAGTGAGATTGCATGTCTTTTTGAAAGTTTTTACCTATATTCATGCATGCTGCCAATAATTTATTGTACCGACCTTGAAAACTCACAAATGCATCCCACAATTCCAAACACTAATATTTTAAAAGGGCTACTATGAACACAGGGCAAGTAATTCCAAATTATACTTGCCCGAATCATTATCTCACTTGGCCAAAATAGTTTCTCAGCATTGCCATTCCACTTGCCCACTGGGCAAGTGCAATTTTTAGCACTTACCCAATGGCATATTTTGTACTTGTCATGATGCAGAGCGGATGGGTGCTTTCTTTTGTAATAAAAATCAGTGACCTTGATCATGACACATTTAAGTTTTAAATAGGAGAACTATCTAAATTAATCACTGGTATTACCACCTAAAATTTGAAACTTTTAAATCAAACTAAGTATTAAAATGAACAATCTATTCAAGCCATTCACAAAATTGTGGTAAATATATTTAAGGATGGATTGAGTTTTCAAACATTACTGTATGCCTTCTGAATCTGTGTTCTATAAATTACCCCATCTGTCCTTTCTTCAGAAGTCTCACATAAAAGCTACATCAACAAGAAAGCCTATTAGATCACTCTGTGAAGATCCCCAAAAGATGTGGACACAAACAAAGAAGGTACAAATAAATGTGTTTCCAAAATACACAGAGGAAGTAGGATTCCACGGAGATGTGCCACAATGAAGACCAAGGCTGATCCCAAGTTGGTAAATGAAAGCATTCCTCATGATCAGAACCTTGAGACAACAAAGGTCAATGCTACTAGCACTGTATCACCTAGACAGAGCTCCAAGGGCAAGGAGCAGTGCTCTTCTCAAGATACTTGCACACCTGAAACAAGCATTTCTGCAAGGACTAGGAGTTACAGTGTATTAAGCTCCAAGGGCAAGGAGCAGTGCTCTCCCCAAGATACTTGCACACCCGAAACAAGCATTTCTGCAAGGACTAGGAGTTACAGTGCATTAAGAAGAAGCTATAGGAAGAAGAAACAAACCAACAAGAGAACAAGGAGAATAATTTTAGTTCAGGTGTTAAGGTCAACATAAGCCAACAACAAAAAGATAGTTCACCAATAATGACAGATGCAAACTTTGAGGAAATCAAGAGAAGGGTGACAAGGAGTATGCAGAGGCATCTGAAGGAGCATGTGACTGCTAAAACTGTGTCTGTTCAAGATGTACATGTCAATTTGCCATCTTCTAAGAGAAGGAAAGGAAGTTGAAGTGAAAGAAGTAGATGAAAGTCAACAATTGGTTCTTCTAACCTCTCCAGATCAGGTTTGTTGAGGACATAATAATATGCTAAGGGGGACAGGTGGCCTCAGCTCTGATAGGTACTGATGGTCTATTAAGCTGCCATAACCTACAGGTGGACCTGCTTATAGGGACTGATGGTCTGCCATAACCCAGTGTGCCAGGGTACAGGTGGAGTGCTTATAGGGTCTGATGGTCTGCCATAACCCAGTGTGCCAGGGTACAGGATGCTTATAGGGTCTGATGGTTTGCCATAACCCAGTGTGCCAGGGTACAGGTGGGAGTGCTTATAGGGACTGATGGTCTGCCATAACCCAGTGTGCCAGGGTACAGGTGGGAGTGCTTATAGGGTCTGATGGTCTGCCATAACCCAGTGTGCCAGGGTACAGGATGCTTATAGGGTCTGATGGTCTGCCATAACCCAGTGTGCCAGGGTACAGGTGGGAGTGCTTATAGGGACTGATGGTCTGCCATAACCCAGTGTGCCAGGGTACAGGTGGGAGTGCTTATAGGGACTGATGGTCTGCCATAACCCAGTGTGCCAGGGTACAGGTGGGAGTGCTTATAGGGTCTGATGGTCTGCCATAACCCAGTGTGCCAGGGGACAGGTGGGCCTGCTATATAGGGACTGATGGTCTGCCATAACCCAGTGTACCAAGGGTCTGAGTTACAAGTCAGCTCAATATTGTTCCCTCGTCAGCCTATCAATTCCTAACCCCCCCCCCCCCCCCCCCCCAAGATATTTCTAAGGTCTTGTAATTTGATTTTGTTAAAATCCTGGAAAGGTTTTGGATTTAGGAAAGGTATTCCCTGCAATCTTGATAAGATCCTTCTCAGATTGTAATAAGATGTTGTAAGATCCTCCACTTTATTATTATTCCTGTAAGGTACTGCTTGGACCTTGATGAAATCCTCAAGGATCTTACAATGTTCCTGCCTTTAGATATAAGTATCCTTGCAAGGATCCTTCCAGTGAATCCTGAAAGGATCCTGTTAAATCCTCAAGGATCTTGCAAGGATCCTGTCTTTAGAATATAATTATTCCTGCAAGGATCTTGACAGGATCCTGGACAAATCCTCGAGGATCTTACAAGGATCCTGTTCTGGAGTGAGTAAAAGGAGTTACATGTATTTCCTGCAAGGATCTTGCCTGAATCCTGACAGGATCCTGGATAAATCCTCAAGGATCTTACAAGGATCCTGTCCTTACAAGAAGTTATTTCCTGCAAGGATCTTGCAATTGCCTGAATCCTGACAGGATCCTGCTCTTAAAAGGATTCTTCTCTGATCCTTCAGGATCCTCACCAGGGAACTCATCGGCTCAATATTGTTCCCTCATCAGCATGCCCTTCCAATTTTTCCTCATTTAACAATTTTTCCCTCTTGCATGTTCATATTAATATTCATTGAACATGCAAGAGGGAAAATTGTTAAATGAGGAAAAATTAGAACAAGTATAGTGTTAATGCATACTGATGAGGGAATTTAAAGATCAAATGTCCCTTCTGGAACAAAAGAAAACCTAAAGGGCTTAGTAATCATGGTATATTACATACATTAATTGGCTCCTTGGTGATGATGCTAGTGTCAGGGTTTGTGTGCCTCCTAGAAATCCTGGATTTTTTCTTCCTGGAAAGTCCTGGAAAATAGAACTAATTCCTGGAAAAAACTGAATCCTAATGATTAAAGAGCGTTTACCCTTAGTTGAACATGTCATTGATTCAATACAAATTTTGTGTGAAGTTATACTTTTTTTGGTGATTTCAAAATACTCCTGGAAAAAGCATGAAGAACTCCTGGAACTCCTGGACTTTTTAAGGATTATTAAGTGTTTGTCTATAAACCCAACTGACATACATACACTTATAGGTTTTTGACAGGAACTAGTTATCCAATCCAGTTGCTTTCCAGCGGCTATAATTATCATCACGATAGTATCAACTGCGAAATGGGCCAATCCTGACAATTTTTTTCAGCAGGTGGAATTAACTGAGAATTTCTACAAAACAAAATTCTACGAGATGCTACACTGCCTCAAGGAGATACAGAACAGCTCTAGCAAAGCTCAACAAAGTACTCAGCAAAATGTTGCAGGTAAGTGTATTAGAGCGGTTTACAACTGAATGTCGAAAAGTAATTGCTTTCGAATTTGATTGGTTAGTTATCCATGATTGCGTTTACTTTGCCTCGTGATTGGTTGAAGTAAAACCAATTGTGAATTACTTCAGTTGGTGATTGGTTCATTGATGTTTTTACTTGTTCCTGTGATTGGTCACTGGTTTTGGTTTTACGATACTCAATTAAAAACCGCTCTACAATAACTGTAAAACCCGGTAGTAATTACACGAAATACTCCTGCCATCCCCCTCCCCTTCCAACCCTGGCGATGTACGATCTATGGGGAAAGCAGTCGACGGGGAATGAGGAGGTTAAAATTCGTCGAATTCGCTTTAAATTGCCACCAGGGAACAAGAAGAATATCAACTACTCTTCAAATCAGCTTTTTACAGAAATCTTCCTTTTGTGTTCCCTGAAATGACTACAACATATGGCTTGGAGTTGGAAAAGGATCGAACAACACTGAAAGCCCGTATCAGTGCGAGATCAGTGTACACAAGCTATAGCTTCTGTGCATGACCTCTTTTACTCCTATCTTCCTTTAGGGATCATTGAGAAGCTCTTATTTTGTTGCTTTACTCAGTTCTCGATTGTTTTTTCAAAATGTTCTGACTACGGCACAGCCGACTAATTTCGCTCCACACTCTTCAAGCGCCAAGGCGGATATATAAAAAGTGTCAATATTTAGAAATGGTTTTAGTTTCCATGGTCGAAGAGAGCTTCGATTCTGTATACAAATCTATGACAGGGGTGAAAATATGTTCGCTTAGCTATTATTTCAGCAGCTTTTGCCTACAGCTGCTCTCAAGCCGTCAAGGCCAGCGATTATAATTAACAAGTATTCACCGAAGTGGAGGTGAATAGTGGTGGAAATTTACTGTTTGAGTACCAATCAGAGCGCGCGAAAAGTGATATTCACTGGTGTGGTATATACTAATTTAAATTATCCTAACTAAATAGAACTTAAGGCCTCCAGCTCCCTTTTTAAAGTTGTTGGTATACACACTATGCATAACTCGCGCGGTCACAACACGAAAAAGAGGCCGGTAGGTCCTCTGGGGTGTGAAACGTGTTGAACATGATTGTTTAGTTGAAAAATGTTGCTAATCTGTCCTCATTTATCCTTTTTTTTTTTTTATAGTACAACCAGCCAGGCGCATAGCAAATTAACGGCATTGTTTCACTGAACATTCGTTCAGTGCATTTTACAATCTCCCCGGGCGCTTCAATTTCAACATTCCAGAGGACCTACCGGCCTCGTTGACATGCTAGTTACCAGGACTTATGCATAGGGTCTATACGCTATCTGAAAAAAAAAACCGGGGAAGAAAGACGAATAAACTCGGCAGGCGGTCACCCATCCAGTTGCCACAGGGAACCCAACTAGTTCTGTCAGGGGCTGTTTTAATATTTTCTCCAACATTTTGGCAAAGATATGTATTGGCCCAAGTTCGGTTGGCAGTGCCAGCCTCAATTTATTCCAACATTTTTCATTCCTCCTATCAAAAAAATATTGGCCCATCCCTAAGTGCAGTTTGCATAACACGTGTAAAGGCTGGTTCTCATATAATCGCCCGATCGCTTGAATCTTTTGTTCGGGTGTAAATCGAAGCGTAAATTAATATGCGGAACAAAAGAATCAAGCGATCGGGATGAATATATGAGAACCAGCCCTTAACATTGCAATAGCTTCCAGCACGCTTCGCGTGCCTATGTTTTTGTCTAGACACCAACTCTCGAAACTACAACCCCGGACCTCGGCTATTATTAACACAATCCCCTCCCCCATAGACCAGTTCGCGTTCGCGGTAAATTCCGACATTTTGAAAGGGGTGCAAACATGGCGCGAAATACCGTGTTTGTATGGGAATCCGATGCCAAATACAATCCGTAAAATCGAATTTCTGAAATATTCTTAAGATACAAGGTAAAAGATTAACTGATCAATTCGGTGTTCTGAACAGCCTTATTTTGTCGGGCGGTCCGTACTAATTGGCGAAGGTTGTACGACCAAATGGTGTAACGAGTGTTCTCCTGAAGAACGACAACAATATTGGTATCACTCGTGGTTTCCACCCCTGATTTCGTTTTCTCCTAAACATGTCTCGTCGGTGTGTCCCATCCCTAATTTTATACTTTTGTATTATTGTATCCCTGAAGTATTTCCTTTTGTGTGACGTCATTTCCGGTTTGTCTCGCGACCAACTAGTTTCCGCAACAGTTATTACTATACGATGTCATAAAAAAAAAACATAATAGATATAACAATAAAGGACATATTAGCCAATCAGTATAAAAGTACCACCCCCTTCCCTCCAAAAAAATCCTTTATTATCCAACGAAGGCGTGTATGGGGGAGGGTTATATGAAGAGTGTTTGGCGTCGTATGAATTGTCACTTTTCTTTCCACTGTCTAGTATATGATGCCTACATCCAGGAACTAAAGCAAAGTTTGATGAATGAGAAAGAGAAAACAGCAACGTTAGATAAAGAACTGAGAGAAAGCAGGGAATCTCTTGAACAAACTAAGGAGGAGTTGGAAATTGTGAAGGCAGTTTCGGGAAATGACGACAAATCCAAAGGTGCAGAGTTTGAAAACTGTCGTACTATGAGTGGGACAAACTACGGCATGTCCGTAGTCTCACCGTAACCGTGCAGTACCGTATCTCTGTAATTTGATTGGATCAGCAGGGAAACACAATAGGGAAACCATTTCAACGTCACGACATGCCGTACAGTAACCGTCCCGTAGTGATTGCCATATTTTGTCCCACTCATACTAAATCTGCTCTAGAACAACCAACGCCTTTCGTATTTGTGCGGCCCAGACTTTTTTCAGTTATCCCCAACATTGGATAGAATGTGAATGGAGACAAGACAAATGGCAAATTTCTTCCGCATTTTAATGGTTTAGTCGACAAAATAGACAATGAAAATCGTGCAGGTAGTTCATAGACCATATCGCAACTCCGCCGTCGCAGTGCACTCTGGGATGGATATCTCAACAACATATAGTTGGAAAACTGGAAAACTGAGATATCCATCCCAGAGTGCACTGCGACGGCGGGGTTGCGATATAGTCTATGACGTTTATACCAAGCTATATTTAACTAATAGTTTACCGTGGTATGTTCTCTTATTTACCACGTTTTGCGTCATCGCATGGTCAAAATTGTTGTGGAATGCACGAGGCGCCTGCCGAGTGGATCCACAACCAATATTCACCATGAGATAACGACATACCACGGTAAAACTGTCGTAAATTTATTTTTTTACAACAACAAACGAGAAATAGTCAAGTGGAAGAGCCTTATAAAAACGAGGGAAATTGTAATCCGTGGCATGGGCATTTATCGCCCGGCGGCCATGTCGAGTCCCAGGAGAATAAAAACCTTTGTTTTCGTCCGGTAAACTCGTTCTGAAACCAACCAGTGCGAGGCTACCGGGGCCAAAACTATTGTTTTATCCAAGATGGCCGAACTGCGATAACAGCCCATGAGCAATAACGCAATCTGTGATATGTCCTCGTATTTCCAATGGCAATAAGCCAATCAGAAAACGAGAAACTGGGCAGTTGTAAAAATACTCTTGATCGATGTTCTTTTAGGTGTTAAAGAGAAGCGGGATTTGGAGAAAGAAGCAGTGGAATCTCATCAGGTAATGAATGCCTTCATTTTTCTCTTTGAATGTGGTGTAAATATTACATGTTTGTTCGTATTTTTCTCGTGGGTTTAATATTCTCCAAATTTATAGTTTCACACAAAAATTAACAAAAAATAATAAAGAGACCAACCAGAAGCCATATTGGACGCAACACTATATGGAAAAAAACACATGAGAAAATGCTGTAAGTTGGATTTTCCAACGTTATTGTAGTTTCCCATAGTATGCAAATACCATAGAAATCCCAATTTCATACTCTGGAAATTAGTTGTTTTTTTACAGTGCAAATGATGTACGGCCGCCATAAAGCAGATTTCGTATTAGTGGGACAAACTACAGCACAGTTACTGTACGGCATGCCGTGGTGATCCAATCAAATTACAGAGATATATACAGTACAGCACGGTTACAGTACGGCTACGGTAAGGCTACGGACAAGCCGTAGTAGTCCCACTCATACGAAATCTACTCATTGTTCCACAAGCTCGTCGCAAGGTGCTAGATGACTCGGAACACCAACTTTGATACTTCTTCTTCTTTTACAATTTTACATGTAATCGCCTTGCGTGCATGGCTAAAGCAATCCAGCGTGCCAAGTAATAAACAGAAGAAATTCAGCGAAAACTAGGAAATCGGTTATCATTTGGAAAGTTACGAAGACTATGGCCAAACTCGGCCTTTGCCGCCATGTTTGACTTTTCCACGATGGATTTCGTTACCCTTTAAATTAAAGTAAGGTAAAGCCACTTTATTTATAGAGGGTAACACGTTTTATACGGCCGCCAACACGTAGCTCACTTGGTAATTTTCCACATGGTCCTCTGATGACTTATTAGTCCTATAATTTTACGTCCTTGTCCGAGAAGATCGTTTATAATAATAACTTTAATATAATAATAATAACTTTATTTACGTGTCAAATACATCTAGCAGAGGGGAAAAACCCACCGCTAATAGGGGACACCTACAACTAATAGGATGTTAAAAAATCTAAAAACTTGAATGACAATATCTATAATAATAATTAATGGTGACTATTTACAAGTTAAAAAACTAACAGAAGAAACAATGCAGTTAAAGTTAAAATACATTCTAAAATAATTATGTGTTGCATAAATGGCAGCCACTACAACCGCCTAGTAAATTACTTTACTTTTGGATAATATATAACAGTAAAGACAGCACCTAGTGTTGCTCAACCCTCGATCTTCTGCAAGACAGCCCGCGTGCTTTATATATACCACTGAGCTAACCGGGACCCGTTTAACCCTTTTCACAGGGTCAAAGCACTGATCAATCCATTATCAAGTTTTATGCCATGTTGACGGGCATATCACTGTCACGCGAGGGCCCCACGGCTGACTCGGAACTGTTTGACAGTTACCACTGTGTTTACCAGCCGAAAGGGAGCAAAACGCACGGTAAGAGAGCCATGTATTCTTTCGTTACTTTACTCATGTAACTACTGTAACCGGGGCCACTTAGACAACGAAAACCAATTACATTGCAGAATGTAAACAAAGCATTCCAACTTACGGTTACGTGCCGCAATCAGTTTCGAGGCTCCATCGACAGTACACACTTTTCGCCTTTGGAGACCTAGCCTGCGTACAGCATCCTCTACTTGAGGGAGAACGGCGATTCAGTCATCGTTTCCGTTTCTCCCCATGTAGGACCCTAAATGGGGAGAAACGGAAACGATGAAATCGCGTTCTCCCTCAAGTAGGGGATGCTGTACGCAGGCTATTGGAGACCGTTTTACCGTCGAAATCACGTCCGCCATTACTGAAGTGTGTTCAAAATACATCGCGATTTTCGACCAGCGGTTTGCTGTCGTGACATCATTTTCTCAACGCGTCGCTCTAGCTTGTAAATAAATATTTCCATTCAAAACTTCTTTCTTCCCTTTCTTTTTTGGAAGAAATAGTATACAAATAGGAGATATTGTAGTTGAGTCTACGAATAGCAGTTTCAGCGGTATTGACCCAAACGCCTCACTTCAATGTAATGAAGCGCTATTCAAACTGTGTATCTAAATTAGTCGTGCTTGTTTAGGAGGGTGTTGGTGTCGTGTAAGAATGATGGTTTCAATGGCGCTTCATTACATTGAAGTGAGGCGTTCGGGTCAATACCGCTGAAACTGCTATTCGTAGACTCAACTGTAATATTTCCTTGCTCCTACGTCACGACCGCTGGAAATTAGCTCTGTCACAGAACGGGTTCAAGTAATGGCGGACATAAAAACTCTGTGGATAGGAAAAAATATAGCAACTTTACTTCACTTTACAAATACGCGAAAATATCACTAACTCAAAATTTGATCGTAGTGGCACTTTAAGGTTATGTCAGGTTATTAGTGAGCAGGAGGATCAGTCCATTTCCTTCTAGTTTTCAGTAGTGTAGCGAGCATACAGGCAGATGAGGCAAATGCCATTTCTAAAATGTTGAAACTGCTCTCAAAATGCAGGAAATGCCATTTTTGAGAACCTAGGTTTTTTTCTGGGGGAGGGGCATTCCCCCGACCCCCCTAGTGACGGTGTTCGCAAGTCTTGCCTCGTCTAAATTTTCGGCCGGCCTCACTACGGCCCTGCTTTTGAAAAGAAAAAACTTTGAAATGTTGGGCAGAAATTGTGGTACATGTATAGGATATAACCATAGGATTGTCTGAGCTACTCATGTCGAAGTACTTGTCACTTACAAAACACCATTAAAAAACCTGTCTGTCTGTCTGATATGGGGGGGGGGGGGGGTCTAGGAGACACCATAGGGAAGGGGCCATAGTATTTTGTCCAATCAAAGTACAAAATCTAAACAGCCCCCCTCCCTAATAAAGAAATAACGGTCCCTTAGACAGAAAACAAAAACTTAAAACAAAATTTATTGTGTTTTTGTCTTTAGCTGTGTGCTTTCGACTGACTCATGACAAGGAGTACGAAGACATTGAATACAGTCCCAACCCAACGAGCCCAGGTGGAGAGAACCTTCTCCACTCTTTGCCTGAATACTTGAGAGAAAACATCATATTTAGCCCAGGACAGGCGCCAACGTTCCTATCTCGACTACAGACCACAGTACAAAATCTGTAACTCGATATGACCTGATGATAACTTCCAGAAAGAGAGCATAAGTACAGGGTTGCCACAGGTCAGGAAATTTTATTTTTAGGTCCCTCGTGCCTCAAAGTGTTAGCGAGGGGACGCTACAGGTTTTGATAATGACTTTTGTTTTGGATCATGAGGGAATGTCGAACTGCCTGGTCACTGATCAAGGAAAAGTCAGGAAAAATGTTTTTCCTGATGGGTGGCAACCATGAAGTAAGAGAGGGTTGCTAAAAATATATTTTATTCGACATCATCTAGCCTGAATTTCAGCCGTCTCCTCCCTGAATTTCAGCCGTCTCCTCCGGTTCGTTCCTCCCGAGAGAGACGTCTGAAATGCCGTCCAGTGACGTCACTACCAGAAAACCTGGTAGTGATCTTTGATTGGTTCATATTCTATAATTTCGCATAATTATCATAATTAACTCATCGGATTCACTTTGGACTCGCGATTGTTTCAGTGGAGTGATTGTCTTTGGCAAAGACCTTGAATTCGTAAGAAAAACATCTGAAATGGATTGAAAGTGTCCTGCACAATAAACGGCCGACTGCCCTGTAAAACTTGGTTCGTTACTTGTCCCCCTCTGTCGTCGTTCTAACCTTGTAACCATATGCCCGTGTTAAAGTAGTTGATTATTGTTACTATCATCATATCATCCAGTTGCGCTGCTTGCATTCAAACTATTTGTAGCATAATGTTATTATCGTACTTGATTTTGTATTTATTCATTCATTATCTAATTATTGTATGTATATATATTATTCTTTTTTCTTTTTTCTTCTCGTTAACATCCATCGTTACTGCTGGCGGAGACAAGCCTCGTAGGGGACTTTGAGTCCTATTGTTTGTCTCCTTTGGCGTTACGCCCCAAATGTTGTAAATAAATATGTACATTTTATCCCGTCGTTGATAATCGATTATTTGTTCACACTCGCAGTGGTAAAGAATGTCGCTACTCTCTTCAAGGAACTGTTCTTTCCCGTAAAAGAGCGTTCGTATTTCTTCGAAAATTCTCCATTATCTTTTCACGTTTTTCTACTTTTCTGTTGCATCATTTACATAGGTAATATCTCGTAACTGTGTCGATTCGAACGGCAGATCAACGATCAACGGAAAGACAAAGATCAACTGTACTTTGCCT
Source organism: Actinernus sp. WN-2022 (assembly GCA_030867875.1). Classification (NCBI taxonomy): domain Eukaryota; kingdom Metazoa; phylum Cnidaria; class Anthozoa; order Actiniaria; family Actinernidae; genus Actinernus; species Actinernus sp. WN-2022. The sequence goes on from JAOWCC010000064.1 coordinate 24,661,344, forward strand.
CCAAATATAATATAACGATTTGTTGCTTCAAAAAGGTTTTCACACATAAGAGGCACTTGAGAAGCAAATGGGATGGAGATATATATACGGGTAAGGCTTTTATTTTGGCCGGCATGATCTCAAATAATTTCTCAAGACGAGCGCTGGCTTTGTTTTTGTGACCCACGAACTCTTACTACCGCCGTGACAGTTTTATTTGCATAAATTAAATTGTTAATCCGCCTTGACGTCACTGGATGGCATTATCAGACGTCTCTCTCGTGAGGAACGAACCATGAGGAGACGGCTGAAATTCAGGCTAATTATCATCACACAAGCGCGCGTATTAGGGATTCCCTCTCTTTAATACTTATGCTCTCTTGCTTCCAGTAATAGAGTTGGATAAATGCTACTCGTAAATTGGCATATTATTCCTGTCGGCAGTGCCCATAGAGCGGATTTCGTATGAAATGTCCATAGCCTTACCGTAACCGTACTGTGTCTTACCGTAGCTCTGTAATTTGACTGGATCAGAAAGACTAAAACAATGGGAAACCATTTCAATGTCACGGAATGCCGTAAAAAGACGGTAACCGTACTGTAAGTTAGTGTCGTATAGACCCATTCGAAAAATGGCGTCCAATTTAAAAAGCTATTATCCTGGTAACGTGATCACGAGGCTAGTCAGTCCACACAAAAGCTTTTGAACGTGTAAGCGAGGCTAGTCAGTCTTAAACAATAGTTAGTTAAATTGGATGCCATTTTTCGAAACTTGCCCACTCATACGAAATCCACTCTAAATTGTGTATTGTGCTCGTAATTATAATTCTTCTCGGCCATAGCTATTATAGACCCATTCGAAAAATGGCGTCCAATTTAAAAAGCTATTGTCCTGGTAACGTGAACACGAGGCTAGTCAGTACACACAAAAGCTTTTGAACGTGTAAGCGAGGCTAGTCAAGCCTAAACAATAGTTAGTTAAATTGGACGCCATTTTTCGAATGGGTCTATGCTCTGAATTTTTTTTTGTTCTACTCTTTAGTTTGTTAAAATAAGCAAATATGTCATTAAGTCAATGCAAACATTCTCATGTAGTTGGGTTCTTTGTGGGCACTTTGTTGTTGGTGGATCTCGTTTTTTTCGCATTTGTTATTTTATTATTTCTGGTTAAGTTACCATTTTTTTTTCGTTGACTTGCTCAAATTATGCTCAAATATTGCGTACAGTGGAACCTCTCTGTGAGTCCACCTCTCGTAGGCGACCACCTCTCGTAAGCGACCACTTACCAAAAGCCCGTTTTGTCTCCCACCTCTCGTAAGCGACCGCGACCACCTTTTGGGCTTGGGAGTTGGATTATTCTTTGTTATTTTACCTCCGGTAAGCGACCATACAACTGAAATCGTTCACACAATCCTCAATTAAAAGGTTTTTCAAGCCATAAACTGTATATATTTTTGGACACTATCAATCCCCGTTTATCTGTTGAAGTTCATGTTCGCTGAAAAATTTAAAGGTTTTGAGGTTGGAGCACTACAAACCCATGATAATAAACTGTAGTGATAAAATATGTTGTTGTATTGATATTTCCTGTCCCTAGAGACCAGATATCATATTACTAAAATTTGGACTTCTGTGGTGGTTACTCGCGTAAGCGACCACTTACGGGAGGTTCAACTGTATAATGTTAGAGTTAAATACCGAGGTTCGAGGCGCAGTAGTAAAAATCCTTTGATTATTTGGAGGGCGACTAGATGTTAGACAATGGTGGCCCGCCAGTTGAAACAAAAGACTTGAACAACTGGGCATGAACCGTAAACTAGTCTATTTAACGCACTCAGTTCACATTTCACAAGGTTTTCACAAAAGGGTATTCCTATGAGATAAAATTTATTTGACCGACGTCTTAAAGTACCCCTAACCCCATTTTAGGTTTATTTATTTTCAAAGTCCAGATTAAAATTGAGGACGAAAGAAAAAGAAAAAAGTTAAATCGGATTTTAAATCATGATTCAAAAACTCATGAATAATTAATGAGCATTTTGTCCAATCAGATGAAGCAAATCAGTCACGTGCATGCTCCTTTATACCTGATAAAATCTCATCATTCTAAAAGGCCCGCGGAGGGATTTGAATTCTGTCCCAGAGGGAAACGGGGTTAATGATTGAGACAATGGAATTTCTATTGATGTTTCAGCTTTCTCACTGAATTGCTAATTAGGATGAACGTTTTATATAAAGAATATTAATGAACATGAAATTTTATATAAAGTTTCATCCTAATTAAAAATTCACTGATAAAGACCCAAAGATAGCAAAAAGTACACGGAACATAAGGTACCTAGATAATAAATTTTGCACTAAATTTACTAATATCAGCAGACTACCGAGATAAACAGATAATATTTTTAAAATGAAGTTATCCAACTACCATTACTTGTTTACCGAGCCACTATTTAGTTCCAATTATTAAACCAAACTCAAAGCCGTAAAATTATAAAAACGTGCATTAAACTTACATATTTTCTGCCGGAGTCAAAAATTTAGAGTCTGCCGTCACATCGCTTTCCAAGTCTTGAACTTTATCGAGGTAAACCACGACACCAAATCCTTCAAGTGCAAGTACTAGCTTGTTCTTTGCCACACAATGCTTTCAGCATTGCGAAACGTCCGCTTGAAGCCATCCAAACATACAACATAGTATGGTAATTTCTTCATGTCATTCCCTTGAGATGTTCGTAATTGCAGGCGGTGATTACTCGAATATTTTGCATGGCGTTGTGAATACAAAGGTTCAATGGTTCATTAAGTAACCATTCCCTTGAGATGTGCGTCTTTGTTTCATTGCATTCTTAAAGCGTTTTTGAAGCCGTTTAAAACACTCACAGCACGTGTTTTATCAAGTCTAAAAATTCTCGGGCTTCGCCCTCGAATTTTTAAACTTGATAAAACACTGCTGTTCGTGTTTTAAACAGTACTTAAAGTCCCGCGCATTTAATTTTGTTTCACGACCGCGCAGGTTGAGGTCTTGGTCGAGTGACGTAAGATCAGGAAAAAGCCATTGTTCACCAGCACTTGTAAGGGTTCTTGATCTACGTCACAAGCAATTTATGATGTACTAGGCCCATGCTTCTAATTAGTGTACTGTGACTCGGTCGTGAAAAGAGTTTGGTCGCACCAAATAGTTATTTTATTTTCTGTCAAATGGACAAAAACTCAAGCGAGGTGATCGCTGCTTCGCTTGGAGGTGAATAGCAAAGGATATTCACCTCCGTATTAGCCAATCAGAGCGCGCGAAAAGCACTATTCACTTGTGTGGTATCTACTAATGCAGGATATTCCGAGCTTGAGTAGGAGCGCGCCAAAAGCAGTATTGTGATATATACTAAGTAAAGTGGGCCAGAAAACTTGTTGTTTTTACAGGTCTCACAAATGTTGTGTTTAGACCTTCTCAAAGTTCCCCGCCCGGTCGTCTTGTGGCAAGTAGTGTGTATACACATGTACAGGATTCAGCGAATACGGTAACCTTAGTGATAACCGAAGCAACTTGATAGACAAGCGACGTCCAAAAATTGTACATTCGCTTAATAATACAGATAAAATCAAAGGTATTTGATAACCTCACCTTTAATTCTCTATCATTCATCGGTTATTGCAAACGATCAACAGAGTCCAACACGTTTAAAGTTCCCATCTAAAAAAGCACGGTTCGAAAAGAGCTGAACCTAAGGATATTAAGAGGATGTTTACATGATGGGAGGGTCCCATGCAACTAGGTAGATTTTTCTAACATTTACTTGACATGCATATTTAAATAATAAGGCAAAGTCCCTCCCCCGGACACACGTGGGGCATTTGACTGGGTTTCTGTCCCGGGAATGGACACTACCAGCAAAGAAAAGTTGGGGGAATTGGTCAAGAAGAGTCAAAATAGCGAATAGCGATACTAACCAGAGATCCTTTGGTTCCTGATACAAATCGGCCTTTTCAAATCATGGTTGTGACATTAGCATAACAATGTAATGTTTATCAACACGAAGTATCACTATAGACCTTTTGCAGGAAAAACAGTCACGTACTGATATAATACTTCGTTAACGAATGAATTGAGCTAGTGATCCCCATGGGAAAGGCATTGGCATGGATGCTGGATGGCGAGCTATCTTTAAAAATGATGTTGGGGGCGGGCGGCGGGGGGGATGGTCAGTGCCGTTACGTACATCCACAGTCTCAGTGTCGTATTTCTTTCCCACTTCTCTTCCCAATATTCATACGATCTCTGCTCTACACATGTACGAGAAAAAGAAAAGATAATCATGCAGGGACAACAAGAATTTTTTTGGGAGAACAAAGAACGCCGCGACAATGGATGATAGCAGAAGCGTCAAGCCAGCGCTATAGTATTCTGCGTTCTGTGCACATGTAAAGGCACCTGTTTGTCTCGGCTGTTAGGGTCATCCTAGCACTGAGCACTACTAGGGTCAACTTTTGTCATGTAAACGGTCGAGTGGGGATAAATCGCCAGACCGGGTTTAGAACGAAAATGGCGGTGACCGGCAGGACATCGGCAAAAGGCCATCAATTTTGCCTTTACTTTCTAAAAGAAAGCGAAGTTGGCGATCTAGAAGCTTATTAGCTCAATCATCTAGAGTACGAAGAAGCGACGTGAATATGTAAATCAAATACTTGACCCTTTTGTTACCTATTGACTCATCTTATATTTATGCGCATATAATTAGCTACTCGAAAACGTTGCTTTGCTGAAAAGCAAAATGGCGTCGCGGACGGAATAAAAAGTTTCTGTCGTAGTACAAGTGTTCTTTTGTGGCATAAGGAAATTAACGTGTAGAAGATTTTGTTTCTCTTCCTGGAACTGTCACATTTCACCTCGCTTTGATGTCTTATGAACATGGGTCCACTGAGTTATTCAAGTCCTATTTCAAGTTTTTAAAAAACTAGCGTATACAGTTTATCAGTGTGATGAAAATATGTTCCAAACACTACTAAAGTGATTTTCAACTGGTATTTCATTGGGTTTCCAAACTCATACCTGACCAGATTAGAGATTGTGGTTAGCCAATCAGATCATGAATTATTAATGAGTTTGAGAAAGGGTGGATAACGGTAGTTAGGTCAACACTAGGGATTTATCCAGTGCATAGCGTTATCCACTCTTTGAACTACCGGACGAACGTCAATGCGGCTATGCACGTGTATTTTCATCGTCACTCGTTCATACCAGCCGATTTCGGAAAATGGAGTCGTGAATACATGGCCCATGGCCACCGTGGAAATTAGTGAACGATATACACGGCTTGTCGCACTTCGCCTCGATCCCCGGACGCGACGTCACATGTGAGTTGGTTTGTTGGTATCTCGCTCTTGCTCTTGAATGTAAATTTTACCATCTAGAGTGAAATAAAACTTATTGTTCTTGTAATTACACTATTTTATTATATTGTTTCAATGAAGTACAATAATATAGTAAATGTTATCTTGATATATATCAAAGATATTATAAATCTATTTGTTAAAAATTCTGGGTAATCTTATACTACACATGTAAATTACATAAATTGATATTTTTTTATTATATAAAAGTTTATTGGATCAACACCGCAATGTAACAAACATGTTTTTAAGGTGCTAATAAATCATTTTGTATTGCATTGCATTGTAATCATCTAGAAACGGGTTTTAGTTAACCACCCAAACGTGAAACACCCAAGTCTTGCTAAACAATTTTGGTTTATTCACTTCTAAATAGTTTACACTAATCCAATAAGGTTCGTAAAATAACTACATTAATACAAGTATAAAAAAGAAAAATGGAAGGAGGCAAATCGACTGGTTATTTACAAATGTGGTCGAACGCATGGCCATGGGGAATCGAACTAACCGCCTGGCAACGCCGCCTCCAACTGGAGCAAATTAAAGCTATACGATTTGGCTGGTTTAACTTACGCGTTTCATATGAGTGGGACAAGTAACCTAGTCTAGATCTCCTTTGCAGCCGTTCTTAGTGTCGGTCCCATACTCCCATAGTGTCGGTCCCATCAACACGGACCAACACGGTATCTCCCTTAGATTGACTATTATCATCAATTGTCAAAATCGCTAGAATTGATTATAATCCTCAATTTAACCTCGAGGTTAAAACCAGTCAAGTATAAAATTGTCGAATTCCGAACGGCGGTAGACGCGCTTAGTGTAGTGGTCGTGACGTCTGTACTACCAAGCACTACACGCAAACGGCTACGAGTTCGAGCCCGAGTAGGAGCGCTCAAAAAAAAACTTTCTCTCGTTTACCTTCCTTTCTTGTTTACCTGTGAACCCTAGCTCTAGGTCAGAGTGAGAACCCGTCGTTTACCCGTGAACTCGTCCGATGGTTAGGGTTTGGTTCGTAGTTCGGGTTAGGGTTTGTCTTAGAATGATGATTATAATCAATTCTAGCGATTTTGACAATTGATGATAATAGTCAATCTAAGAGAGATGACGCGTTGGTTCCATACTCCCATACTCCCTCCCCACTAGTGGGGAGGGAGTATGGGACCGACACTAAGCCGTGCCGTAATTGGTTTTGGGCTTCCTGTGGCTCAACTATATCCTGTAGCATCTGACGACAGGAAAACACACAGAACTGGTAAATATAATAAGTAAAGTTTATTTTGACACAAGTATAAACATTCCAACTTTTATAGACTTACGCCATATTCATCCTGCAAATTATTATTTGAGGTAAACAAGGCAAAATGTAGCCACAGGAAGCCCAAAACAATTTTGAGGATGGTAGATAAAGCCTGTTGTCGGACCATTCTTGCCAAAACTCCATGAAACCCAGGTTGCGGTCGCCGAAAGGATATCAATATCGGTAACCCCATCGTAATACTGTTTTGCGGTTGTCGCAAACGTAATTAATGGACAAATACACAGCAGTCATTGGCAGTCATTAATAATTTATTGATTTTGTTATTTTGAGCATGTTCCAAGTAAGATGGCGTCGGTGTCGGGCATAAGTCCTCAGTCCGCGGCCCTGTTCACGAGTAATTCAACCAGCTTAAACAAGGCACAAACTGGTGGCTTTGACGCGGATTTTGTAAGTGCTGTGCATATAGATTATCAGTGTCCAATATGCCAACTGCCTTTTCGAGATCCCGTTCAAACGCGAGATTGTGGCCATCGATTCTGTGAGTCCTGCCTTGAACCAATTTTAAGGTAAGGCCGTATACGTAAATTAATAAATGTACATGTAATGCGAGGTCGAAGTGTCAATTGGAGCCTTTAAATACTGCACAATATACCCGTTCTTTCTCCTTTAGGAAACCTCCGTCGTGTTGTCCTATAGACAGAAGGTGTATCACCCGAGAAAAGGTAAGCATAACGATTTTTTAACCCATTGATTTTTAACCCATTGGGTTCACTGAAAGCTGATCATCCATTTTATTTACGTGAAGTTCTACCATTGTATTGAGCTCAATCAATGCCTCAATGTGTACTGTTGTAATTCACAGTACAATCCCATTAATCCCATTGAGCTATTAGAAGGCAAAGTAGTAGAAAAGACTTCGATCTAACGCCCTAATCAACCGTGGTTTGGGGAAGACGGCGCCGAGCTGTAAATTCGATCCTCGCGATATTAAATGTGATATAAAAGTGAAATCCGGAAATCACAGAAAACAACTCGCGGATATGATGGCAGTAGTTAGAATTCGACCAAAGAGCCTTGACTAACTGTTATCTCTAAACAAAGATCAAGTCAAAACCACAAGGCACAAGATTTGTAAAATTTGATCACACAAAAATACAAGTGCACGTCAGATTTTGTTGTCAGCTAGCACGCAGCAAGTATTATCATGTCATTCATTACTTTCTCTCTGTGTACATTATCCGTCAGATCTAACGCGGTAATTTGAGCTGTGCTGTAAAGGTGGAGAAGGGATCAATTTATCACTTGACCACGAATCTTTTTAGGCAAATCAGCAACACAATATACGTAGATGTATATATCTTAGACAATTTGGACTCATATTAACTTCAGTAATTAATTTATGTTGTTTTGAAGTGATTGAGAATGTCATTATATATTTCCAAATAGGAGTACAGTAGTTTGAACAGAATGTCATATTTCAAGCACTTAGATATAGCTAATTAATATAATTTACAGTAAATTCTTGTTATTTGCATCATCATTGCTTTTGTTTTAAAAATGATGTAATTCAATTTATTAAATATTCACTAAGCCATAAGATACTGTATTTTACTCACAACATAAAAGTAATGTTTCACATATGAAATATCAAACAAAAAATTACACAGCTGTGATGTTGTGCATACACAAATACCTGGTAATTTATAGTTTGATGAATAATAAACATTATTATACAGATGAGAGTGTTTATTTACCAGGAAGTAAAGCAATTGTAGAATCCATTTAAATTTACACTCACTGGAGTAAGATATGAAAAATACGCCACTCAGCTTCTGGATATATGACATCACGAAATAACATGGTGGTTTGAAGATATGAAGTTTATCCTCTTGAGTCCTCTCCAGGATTGCTGTAGCATCCTCATTTTTTTTAGAATGGATAAACATGGTCCAGAGGGCTAACAATGGCTTGACGTGGTTGGCTGGGTCTGTCAGTAGGGACTGCCAACTCTTGAAAGTTTAGTACTGACCATTGAATTCTCCGTCAGCCCAGCAACAGGAAATACCATTGGTCAGTTTTTACAGATCTGTCAGCGGCTTGTCAAAATGACTTGAGTCAGTAATCACGGTCGAGTGTAAAGCTATGGCGTTCATGCAAGTGAAACAGTTTAATACTAGAGATTGCTGGCAGCCCTTAAATGAGCTTCTAGATCACCTGACTGAAACACTAAATTTGCAGCAACCTGCTAATTCTTTTGAAAAGCACTCCATGCTTGGTTTAAACTGCATCAAATTGTCAATAACATGAACGCTCTTTATGCAAGATTTTGCCAAGTTCATCGACAACAATCAGTTCAGATTCTCACTAATAGGATTTTCAGGTTTGTGCGATACTTGATGTTGCAAATACGGTACCACTGTTGTTGTTTAAATTAGGGACCATTCATTATTTATGCCTGGGGGAGGGGATCGAAAATTCAAGAAAC